>WEDG01005044.1:0-212028 GCA_017591395.1 Schistocephalus solidus
TTTCTGTCGGTCTGATGTTTCAGTGGCAACCAAATGGACGAGAGAATCCAGACGCTGACATTCCTGAGAGGGAAGAGCAGAGATGTCAGAGATTTTTGAATTAGTCTCTTAGATTCGTATTGCATGTGACAGACAGAGGGAATTTTGCGCACTCTGCAAGCCAAACTATGCCAAATCTGTTGCTCAACTGTTCGCCTTTCGATCCTGCTCTAAGCGAGGTTACGAAATACCTCCATTACTAAATGAAGCTAAGAACTTCGTTTTTGAAGTTTCAGACAAGGTAAAATTGTTTAGTGTGTTCGTTATAAATAATCTTACGATGTAATTTGGACCGAATCCGACGTTTTAGCCATCCTCATTGAATGTTAGGAGCACCATTGATTTCTCCTTAGAACTTATTCATAAGCAACTAATGCGTCCGAAAAACTCGCACTCTTCGGGGACTGACGGTATTCCAAACTCAGTTATTAAGAGAGTGCTAAGCTTCCCCCGATTGCTTAGCCATGTATTCTCAGTTTATCTTCTAAACGGATTCTTTCCTGACTCATGGAAGACATCTATTATTCTTCCTGTCTTCAAGTCGGGATATCGTTCGGACGTTAATAATTATCGAGGCGTTCACAAAACCCCGTCTCTAGCAAAACATCTTGAAAAATTAGTTTTGATCAAATTATCGACTTTTACTTAGAAAATAAGCCCTTAAGCGAATCGCAATATGGTTTTCTACCTGGGATATCATGCAAAGTGTGTCACTTAACTATTCTTAATCTCGTCATTTCCCTTCGTAATGAACAATAGTCAGTGGTTGTAATCTACTTTGACTTGAGCAAAGCCTTTGACAAGGTACCACACAGACGTCTTCCGGTGAAACTGGAAGCCCTCGGCATCCGACCGCCTCTCCTTGACTTCATTGGTTCTGAATTGTCTAACCGCAGCCAGAGGGTGTTAATAGGTAATAGCTACTCGACGCCTCAGCCGATCACGAGTGGCGTTTTTTCATGGTTCTAGGTCCCCTTCTCTTTATTCTGTACATAAATGATAGGTCAACGTTACTCACATATTCACAAAATTTCGTTTACGCTAACGATCTCAATGGAATTTACTCATTTTCTAATGACACTGTCAATAGATACGTTGATAAAATCAACACTTATCTACTTATGTTATCACGTTGGATCTCTAGATAACAGATCGTATTCCCTCCATCCAAGGGTAGTTTCATGTGTTTTGGCCCCACCAAGCTTCATGGACCCCAAGTATTTCAAAATAGTAAACTTTTAGAACAATCAACTATATGAGACTAAGGTCTAATGTACACGAATAAGCAAGCATTTTTTCGGTGATTGAAGTTGACTTTTTTTCTCTAAACATGAGCACTCTGCTCAATATTTGGAAAAAAACAAGTTGTTTATCTGTAGGGATTAAACACCAAAGGAATGTCGGGTTTGTGTGAGAGAGAGAGAAATACGCTTTATTTTGAATTATCATTCAACATTTTCAGCAAAAATATAAATGGCTCAATTCAATAAGATAATAGGATAATTAAACATAATAGGCAAGAATCAAAGAGTCAATAATGAACATCTAGTGTGGAAACAGTTCTTGTCTTAGCTTTTTTATTTCAGTCTCTTCACACGTAAGGTAGCGTGCTAGAAATTGCGAAACGGAGCGCTGGTACGCCGTTGTTTGGCAGGCTATATGGCGAAAGCCTAGGCGCATCGTACAAGAAGACTTCACAGTAATCAGCTCCGAGTGGAGGGGATGGGTTACATCATCAAGGATTCACCCAGCGAATTGTTTGACTGTCGTAAAGTGCCGTTTTACTATCAAATCCACTTAAAACAGTATAATAAACACCAGCAGCAGAAGAGAGCATTCGGAGAATACGTTTTAAAATCAAAAACTCCTATTTAAGCAAGGCTGGAAAAATCACAAGAGAGCAATAAAGGATGAGGGGAAGAAAACATGCCTCTATAAATTGCCAGATAAGGTTCTGAGGTAGGTTATAGGCACGTAAACGGGGAATATAATATAGATGTTTACGAATTTTTTTTAAAGAGTATCAATATGTTGGGAGAATGAAAGATGCGATTTCAGAGTAACGCCAAGGTACCAAAAAGAGGATACCTCGTTGGGAAGGATGGCTGCGAATTGAGAACTAGGGGATGGTCGCAGGTCAAAAACACATTAAACAGACTTCTCGTGGTTGAGTTGAAGACCATTTTCTGACGACCAGGCTAAAACATGGTCAAGGCCATCCTTCAGACGCCGAAGATATGTATGATTTTTAAGAGGATGACCAACAACCATGTCTTCGGCATATTTGATATACAGACAATCGTCTGGTGATCTCAAATCATCAGTATGAAGGGAGAAGAGATGAGGGGATAAGATGGCACCTTGAAGAAAACCGCAGTTGTTTGGAAGGACAGTAGATTTCGGCTTGCCGGTTTGTTCGAATTGAGTGCGGGGAGTAAAATAATATACACCCTCACTAACAAACGAGAAGCCTAGGTCTACACCTACAATACCAAAAGTTGTCTCAGAGGTTTGCAGTAGCTGGTATACAAGTTGATATAATCTTTCATCCTGCATAGCCTCTTTGCTTATTCTATTTTCAGTTTAAACTCGTTACCTAGCAGATATTTAATTTAATTTAATTATATTTATTGCCAGTTTACACGACAAGTCAAAATAAATATACACAGTAGAGGGTCAAGCTGACAGTGAAAAAAACTCCTGATCGTTGTTTCAGGTGTTTTCAGGAGAAAAAAAAACTGCAGCTTATTGAGTAATTAAAGTTCTGGACAGGGACGCGTTAACACATGTGCCCGTTGAAGAACCTCTCCATTCAGTGTAACGGATCCGGTATTCTGCACCAGCAGGTATGTTGGCGAGCGGCTTTTCGCTGTCGACTGAGAAATAAGCCGATTGAGGTCTGCAGAGCCAGCAATATTGCCCTCAGCATGAAGACCGGCACAGGATTCAGAGTCCGTGAACGCCATCAGCACCGAAGAGAGCTTCACAGAGTCAACACCCAAAAGTTTTGGAAGGTGTCCTGAATGTAGAAAACTAGTGACAGTTCGCGTAAACAAGGGATATCTTTGCTGAATTTTGATACTTCTATGTAGCTTATTCCAGATTGCTTTAGCGTTTACCAAAAAAACTGTCGGTATCTAACTGTGCGTGCCAAAAGAAGAAATAAAAATACATCTCGATGACTGGTGCGCCGAGAGGGGTCGAGGTGCCTCAGAGATGTAAGAAGGTTGAAATGTACGACTGTTTAGTAGTAAAAACAGTAAAAGTAGTCCCTTCTGTAATCTGCGAAGCCGCAGCGGGTCAAGGCTTATAAGCGCACAGCGTTGTTGGTAGAACAGGTTTCAGTGATCTGAATAGAAAACTCTTTTTGTAAAGAAATGCTGGATTGATTTTATCTTCTTTTGTTCACTGGCGTGCAGAAGACTAAATAGAAACGAGCAGCATTCCAGACTAGGCCTGACATACATTTTATAGAGGCTGATTCTAATTTGGACGGTTTTAAAATTTCTGAGAATAAACCCAGTAGTTTGGCGTGCTTTCAAGACAATCAGGGCGCAGTGCTCTGACAGATTAAGACTGCTAGAATATGATGTGCCCAGATCCTTTATAACTCCGGGCACATTTAAGTCGTGATCGTCTATGCTGAGGTGGGGCTGATGGTTTACGCCAATAACCATAACGGAGCACTTTTGCCATAAAAAGTGAGAGGCGACATGTGCAACGCCACTGTGCAAAGGCCTGAAGATCTTTTTTAAGAGCTCACGCACGATGTTGCGATCAACCGGTTTATATCGATAGGCAACTTTTAAATTGTCAGCGTACATAAAGGGCCTACTATACTGAAAACAATCAGGAACATCGTTGACAAAGAGGGAAAATAGAAGTGGGCCGAGCATGCCGCCCTGAATAACTCCGCTCCTCACATCCATGGGGTTCGAGAAAACATCAGAAATTTTAACCCGTTGTGCGCGAGCATTCAAATAGGAAATTATTAAGTTCAGAAGCTTGTTACCTATGCCGAAGGAGGCAAGTTTCAGCAGTAGGAGATCATGGTCAACACGATCAAAAGCCTTAGTGAAATCGAAGTAAACGGTGTTAATTGCAAAACCGCTGTCTCTAGATTGTAGCACATGATCAAAGAAAGAGAGCTGGCAAGTGTCACAAGACCTTTTATCGAGAAAACCATGCTGAGCCGCATTAATTAGGTTATTGTCTCTTAGGTGACACATCATCTTGTCTTTGATAAAGGTCTCGAAGATCTTCGAGACTGCTGGTAGTGTGTTTATTGGCCTAAAGTCGTCAAATGACGTAGGTCGGCCGTGTTTGGGAATAGGCAGTATGTGCGATTCCTTCCATAAAATAGGGAAAGTTTCACTTTCAAGAGCAAGATTAAATATTTATTACTGAAGGGACGGAAAAATATCGTTTGCATCCGCCTTTAGAACACTGACCGGGACGCAAATATTGCAAATATTTCAAATATTACATCTGTTATTCCGCAAAACGTCACAAGTGACAATTTTCCTTTCATATAATCGATTTGAAAAGTACTTATATTTTAAAATCAATAGGAAACCCCCAGTCAGCGCTTAGACGCAAACATCCTCTTCGCGTTAAACTTCCACAAGAGCAACCCACCGTAAGCATGAAGAGATTAGACCTTGATGCCCTGGAAAACTTTAATAATTTTATGTCTTAATACGATTCTCTCTACGATCCTTGGTACAAATTTTTGAGGGAAAGTTGTCTTCACTCACTCCTCAACAATGCGAGAAACTAGAACCTTTTATAAACCTGGTCAGTACTGAGTCAATTGACTGACATTAGCGAAGTTTAAACTTTCTTTTAAAAAACGTCCCCAAAAGTAAAATCCTTTTGGACGTTGCATTACATTTCCTTTACTCATGTGGCTTTAACTTTAAAGTCACTGAAGCTAAAAAGTTGTTTTCCCGTAGCCGAAAACCGCCATTTCTGGTCTACATTTTTTCGGCGATTGAAGTTGACCCTATTTTCTCTAAGCATGAGCACTCAACTCAATATTTGAAAAAACAAGTTGTTTATCTGTAGGGATAAAACCCAAATGCAACGTCGGTTTTCACCCGCAGTAGCAAACGAGAAGCCTTGGTCTACACTTTCAATACCAAAAGTTTTCTCAGAGGTTTTTCCTCTAGCTAATGCAAGACCAAAGCCCTCTCGATCACCAGGAATTTCGATTCTACTTGAATCTTCACCCGTACACTTTGTTCCTAGTTCGAGTGAAATCGTGTCAACGCCACTTCTTTCCACTCCCAAGCAAACCACGCCTGCTATAGCTGACACATCTAGTAAATCTAGGAAAACTCCGCGTTAATCTTAGTCATTGGCTAAGCCAAGCATTAAAATCAGTAATGTCATTACCTATGGGAAACCTGCTTACACCTCAGCATCTAAAACAGATGCGAACACTAACCTTTGCATCTGTCCCAACCCATAAATTATCCGAAATCCCCAAATAATTAAGTCTTCTTATTATGTTAACAGCTTTTTGAAAGCATTTATTCCTTTTTAAAACGTACGTTTTCCGCCAATTTATGCTAACTTCCCTCAAAATGTCATTTCTATGCCACCTTTCTATCTTTCCCATGCCACAATATAGCCTTCCCTTTCCTGGTTTTCATCCGAATTTGCCTTTGTACAATAATCGCAGTTCTTTTGACAGTAACATTTCGACAAACTGTAGACCATAACAATTTAGTTTCTCAATTTTCGTTTTTTTTTCTCTCCAGGTTTCCTCCCCACCTCACAATATTCCTTTTTTTATAAAAACTGATAAGCGTAACCTGCAGCTCAGAAATACGCTCAGCTTAGTGGCACTGAATGCGAGATCAGTTGTAAATAAGATGGCTAAGCTTAGAACAGTATCCTTTGAGCTTGATCCAGATGTGCTGTGCATCACTGAATCCTGGGCTCACTCTCTTATTTCTGACTTGACGCCTGCTTTATAGAATTTCAATTTGTACGGACAAGACCGCGCTGAAAAACGTGATGGTGGTTGCCTCCTTTATATTAAGTCATCTTTGGTACATTTCCCTTTTCATCTGAGTATTTCGTCCTTTTCGGGCAATGTTTGTTTTATTTCAGTCATCCTCCCGCACAATAAGAAAGCGGTAATTGACTGTGTCTATAATCCTCCATGTTATTTTGTCAATGAAAGCGAGCTCTGTGAACTATTTGAAAATGTTGCAGAAACTCAATTTGATGTCAAAATAATCGTAGGCAATTTTAATCTGCCAGACATTGACTGGCAAGCAAATTCCTCTCCCCAAAACATCAGAAATTGGTCGATACTATTAGCTTTTCAAACATGTCCAAACTGGTCAGATCAATTACTAGGAATGAAAACATTTAAGATTTAATTTTTACAAATGATGTCCACCCTCTCTTTATGAATTTCCATTGTAATCTTTTCACAAGTGATCACGCACTAATTCACTGTTGTTTTCCAGTCTTCTTTCTTACAAAGCCTAAGGTTAAATGCAATAACCTCGACTTTCCTAACACAAACCTTGAATTAATAAATAATTTACGTAAGCACTCTAGATTGGCATAGCATATTTTCAATCAACGATTCAAGCTTTCTCAATGAGCTCTTGTAGATCCTCCCAGAAAAAATCCAGGCGTTTATCCCGTTTAAGATTTTTAATTCAAATACAGCTATTCTAATGTTCCGCATTTTATCCAGAACAGACTTGAAAAAATTACGAAAACAACTTAAAGATTAATCTGAAAGCTCTTTGTCAGTTCATTTGAGGATTGCACAAATATTTGAATCAGCATCGAAAATAAGGCGCGCAAGAGATAAGCGTAGGGAGTCTCGGGCAAAAGGTGATGCCAATTCATCCAAATCTGTTGCTCAAATCTTCCATGTTCGGTCATCGGCTAAGCGTCTGAATGTAACTCCTCCTTTACTTGCCTTTAGCAGAAAATCGCGTAACAGAGGATTTAGGCGAAGCATAACTGTTTAATTAGCTTTTTACCAACCACTTTACCCCTGAAACTAGTCCCACTCCCTCAATTCTTCTTCTTTAAAATTCAAATTTACTTCTAATGACCATTAATTTATCGCGTTTGCGTATTCAAAAAGAAAAAGCTCTCCTAAAAATTCACATTCAGTTGGAAGTGATAACATTTCAAACTTACTTATTAAAGGAATAACAGATTTTAAAGCCTTGCTAAGCAAATTATTCTCAGTGTTTCTCGAGAAGGGTTTCCTCCCGATCATTGGAAAACTTCTATTATAATACCGGTTTTTAAATCGGGTTCCTGATCTGACATTCATAACGATCGCGGTGCTCGTAGAACGCCTGCTATTGCTTAACTCTTCGAAAAACTAATTGTAAAACAAAGCATGGCTTTTTGCATAAGTAATCAAATTATCAATTTTTCCCAACACGGCTTTTTACAGGACTGCTCTTGTGAAACCTGCCCCATTTCTTTTCGTAATTTACTAACCTCTCTTCAGTATGATCATCTATCTGTAGTAGTTATCTATTTTGATCTTAGTAAGGCCTTCGATAAAGTGCCTCATAGATGACTTCTAGCTAAACTAGAAGCTATAGGATTTCGTAGTCCCCTAACTGACTTTATTAGATCATAAATAAATGATCGAAAATAAAAATGTTTAGTGGGGTCCTCATTCACAAGTGCTACCCCGATTCAGAGTGGTTTCCTTTAAGGTACAGTATTAGGTTCTTTGTCGTTCTTGCTGTATATAAATGATATTTCATCGATTGCTAAACATTCTCAATCCTTTATTTTTGCTGATGACCTCAAATGTGTGAATTCCTTCTCGATCTCTTACACCGAACGATGCCTAGAACAAAGTAATTCTGATTTAGACGCTCGTTTGGCGTGGAGCGCCACATGGATAATAGATGTCTCACATTCTAAGTGTCGCTATATGCGTTTTGGTCCTGTAAGGCTGCCACAACCTGCTATTATTATAAATAATAATAATATTTAAGGCCCAGAGAGCCTCATCATTTCAAACTAAGTATCGCGGTATAAATAAGTACAACGTGAATAATTGCCGCACTATTTTGAGTAGCCATATTAACAGCAGAAATGAACAATATGGTAGGCATGTCCGATTTAGAATGATTTGCCATTTTTAAAACAAAAGTCAACAATCTTTAACATAAACGGTGAACAAGAAAAGAAGCAGTAAAAAAAGTTCTTAGGTTAAAGCGGAGGTGGAGTTCAGCGAGCCGCCAATTTAAAAAAATTAGAAGAAAAAAACTGCTTCACTTAAAAAATAATAGATTGATGCAATGGGATATTACTGCGATGTTGCTGACAACGTATGAGGATTCGGAACGCTCCTTGTCGTGTGAGAGATAATATAGCAGTCACAACTACTATTTGTAACCACCAGTGGAGGTGAGAGAGGACAAACTCATCGTGAACACCAGGGTCAAAACGAAGAGGGGACAGTAGAGGTCATGAGATCATTATCGAGATGCGACCTTGCAAACTGCATAGTCCACGAATCAAAGAGGCAAAACCATCAGAACCCGCCTTGATCATCAACTGAACCTGGAGACCATCGTCAGGGTTGCAAAATCGGAGGAAATTATCAAGGTTGTCAAGAGTTGGCGATTCTAGTTAAAAAGGGATGATGCTAGTTGAAGGTTGTCCTATGGCTGAATGTTATAATAATAATAATAGGTTTATTGATTTGGCACTGCTTGGCGCCGTCAAATCCTTAGAACACAGGAAAAAACCTAAAACAAAGTCCTCTTTTCATTAAACACTTAAGCTTTGGTTTGTTTGTTTGCTTAAATAGCAGTGTTGAAATGACGAGTTTGTTTTAAGTAAAAAAAACCTGTTTTCCAAGGTTTAGAAATAGCAAAAATGAAGTTAAAACAGCTATACAGAATGAAGATGAATGTATCAGGGAAATAATGTTTAGAGTCAAGACTAGTCTGTTATTGACGTTCGAGGGTATTCATTCATTTGACAGAGGTAGAAACGTCTGCGGTCGATTCGAAGGGATAGGTACTTCCAATCAGATGCGAGCGCAGTCGATTCCGGTGTGGGGTCTGCCGAATAATTAGACTTAGTTGACTGATTGCTAAAAAGGTGAAAATAGATTAGGAGCAAGAAGAGTTCAACGGTAAGAAACTTTCAATGCAGTCATACAGTCTTCATATTTGTATTATATATCATAGTGTTGATTATGTTTGATCTAGCTGTATGAAACCGCTAGTACCATTCGTTTCATAAAGCTATATCAAAACCTAGACGTGCGGCTCATTGCACATTCGAATGACATAGAGCATAAATGATGTTAAAAATGGAAAAAACATACTACTAACAAACAGAGATAAAAATAATAAGTTTTGCAAGTTAGTTTTTAAAAGCAAATTGTTTACTAATCATAAAATTATACATAAAAATAAAGACGCTATCCAAAAACATTTTTAAATGTAAAAGTTATCATAATTTTATAAAATAGTTTTAAAGATAGAAAAAGCTGCTTGTAGATAATGGATATATAAATCATTAAATTGAGAGCCCTTGTGCCTAGCCAGAAGATAAGTATTTATGAGTCTTGTAGGTCACTAACCACCACTTATAGCTTGCCCATAACCAGAGGGTGTAACACATAACCAGATGATAAGATTCCTAATCTCTGTGTGCATTGCAGGTCGTCGTAGGTGGTTTATAAAAGGACATGAAATAACTAATCGTGGGAGATTCTGGCCTGAGTATCCGGTTCTAGTGAATGGCTATCACCGCACGCAAAGTACGTTTGGATTTTCAGCTTGACTTCTAGGTGCAGATAAGGCAGCTCATCGGGAGAACTCAGGATTGAAGTAGCTATCGCAAACAGTAACTGCCGCGTCAGAGCCCTTTCGGCCCGAATTCTATGTTGAAGAACTGAGTTGTGTTCCTCCATCAAGGACTTGGGCTTAAGATACACCAACAAATTAGATCTTAGGCCTCATGCCGAAAAAAATTTCAACCAAAGATGCTCAGATGTGAGGCTTTATTTCTTATAATTTATACCTTCCAGAAATTAAATTGGGACTTTATCGTATGTTTGAGCTTCCCATTCTTGAATTTTGCTCTTTTCTTCGGTTTAATGAACGAATCTAGCCGTTGAAAAATTGAAAATGTCCGAAGACATTTCCCAAAAAAACTCCTATATCCGGCTCTTTTAAGTACTTCCTACTCAACAAGATTCCAGCTAACGAAGCTAAAATTTCTTTGGGTCAGGAGACTGGAAGCAGGCTTTTGTCTCCTTTTCTGACTAAATAATAGCTCAACTCTCCCCAGGCTTTCTGTCATTATCCCCGTTAGTCTTCCTTATAACCTACGATTTTCTGCACTAATTATACCTCCCCCTGCATCCTCCACGTGTAAACGCTCTCTCTTTTTTGCTTCTATGTATAGATTTATTTGGAGTAACTTGCAAATTGAAATAAGGTCGTTATCAAGTCTATCTGCATTCAAGAGAAGACTGCACATATATCTTAACATGGATTCTATTGACCTTTTATTTTCCTCATATTTCCCCAAAGGCTTTCCCAATGAGTCGGAGAAAGGACCATCGGGAATTTAAGTGACTCTCTTTAAACTATATTTTTGTAACCTCGAGTCGCCCATGAACTATGATGTCTCCTGATATCACCAGTCTTCCAAACGATTAATTCATTCGGATGAACACATTTGGTGGTCCATAGTCTAAAATGCTGACGTTTCGCTGGATACAAACCAGAATCAGAATTCAATTCTCGATCCTATATTGCTGAGGACTTAAGTTCATTGACGCATTTTCGTGAGAGTTTGTTTCGTACGCCTAAGTGATCAAGAACGCACCATTTCGATGTTTCATTATCTCATTCTGAAATGCTTTTGCAGTATTACGCTACTCTACCACCTGACCTTATTTGCCTAAGCAGTTTTTTGCTCCTACCTTCTATTCGAAAATGAAGGCCTTTTGAACTCTGTCTCCATTTTCAAGGTAAGAATTTCGTTTCACTGCTTATTTTCTATTTCACTATAAACTTCAAAACATCGCTAACTGTTGACCTAACAGGACAAGTTCTGTCTAAATTATTAAGAATTTGAACATTTATCTGCATACATTGTCAGAATTTATTTTCGTTTCTTATGTTTGTTTAGACAGTGTTTTGCCGGTGCTTTCGAAATATGAATTCTAAATTCTTAATTAAGGGAACTGGGTCCCTTTTACAAGTGCTCCTTCTAATGTCGTTGTAGAATTACTTCGGATTTTCCACTGCAGGGCTTAACAGGTCTTTTACATTAGCTATTTTCAAAACCAAATTACGCAAACATTTTACTTCGTAAGATATAAAGTCCTTATTGTCTGTTTCCTTCCCAAAGTCAGAACTTTTGGATTTTGAAAAGGGCCTTCCTGGTATTTGAGGTAGTTCCCTTGATATTATATTGGTTTCTTAAAATGTTTCCATCATCATCTGCAGAGTTAATCTTCGCATTCTATGTTTCGTCCTCTCCTTTTAACTTAGCATCGCCAACTCTTGACAAACTTGATACTTTCCTTGGATTTTGCAACCCTGACGATGGTGTCCAAGATCAGTTAATGATTGAGGCGGGTTCTCATTGTTTCGTCTCTGTGTTGGTGGACTACGCAGTCAACAGGGTCTTATCAAGATGATGATCTCATAACCTCTATTTTCCCCTCTTCATTTCGAACGTGTTTTCTGCTATGATTTCCTCCTTTCTCATCTCCATAGTGGTTATAAACAATGACACTGGCTGTTATATTATCTCTCACCTGACAATGAGCGTTCCGAACCTTCATAAGTTGTCAGCAACATCAAAATACTATCCCATTGCATCGTACCAATCCCATCAATTTTAGCTATTAAATATTTTATAGAAGCAGTTTTTGTCACCTAGTTTTTTTTAATTTGCGTCTCGCCGAGCACCACCCCCACTTTAACCGTAGAATTTGTTGCTGCTTCTTTCATATTTCACCTGATATGCCAAAAGATTTTTGAATATTGTTATAAAAATGGCACATCGTTCTGAATCGGATGTGCGTACCATACTACTTGTTGCTGTTGTTCATATGGCTGCTCACATAGCGCAGCAATTATCAAATTTGTATTTATTTATTCCGCGGTACTAAGTATGTAATGATGTGGCCCTCTGGACCTTGAATATACAATTTATTTATTTATTTGACTTTTTTTAGTTTTTGCCTACTTGTTCCTCATCGGATTCTGCTTTTTGTATTTCGAGCTTTCTACGTCCATAAACTGAGTATTTTTTAAACCTTAAAATTCTCGCTGAACTTCAGTCTCACGTTCTGTTGGGTTTTTGCGAAAAAAGCAAGTGTCAAATTTATTACAGTTTCATCAAATGCAGCCTATTTCAAGCGAAGATGAGAACAAAATTCTGGGCTCGTCAGAAGCTCCCAGCCTTTGAACTGCTTGCTCGATTACTGGTGCGCCGGTAGTGGTCAAGCTGCTTCAGAGGAGTAAGGGAGTTAAAGATGTGATAGTTTAAAAGTTTAAACAGTAAAAATTGTCCGTTCTGTAATCTGCGAAGCCACAACGGGTCCAGGGTTAGTAAGCTCACGGCGTTTTTGGTAGGGCAGGTTACGTTGATCTGAAGACGAGTCTCTTTTAGTAAACAAAATGCTGAACTGATTGCATATTCTTCCTTTCACTAGCGTGCAGAAGGCTAAATAGCAACAGACTAGTTTTGACGTACATTTCATAAAGCCTGGTTCTACTATTGATGATTTTAAAATTTCTCAGAATAAACCCAGTAGTTCGGCCTGCTTTCGAGACAATCATAACGCAGTGCTCTGACAGATTAAGATCGTTGGAATATGATATGCCCAGATCCTTTATAACTATAGGCACATTAAGCTCGTGACCATCTTTAATTAGCTGGGGCTGATGGATGTCTCCAATAACCATAATGGAGCATTTGTGCCAATGAAGGGGATGGCGCCACGTGCAACGCCACTGAGCAAATGCATGAAGATCCTTTTTTAAGAGCTCAAGCACGAGGTTGTGATCGGCCATTTTATATTCATAGGCAACTTGTAAATGGTCAGCGTACATAAAGGGCCTACCATACGGAAAACAATCCGAAATATCGTTGACAGAAAGGCAAAATAGAAATGGGCCGAGTACGCTTCCCTTAATAACTTCACGCCTCACATGCGTGGGGTGGGAGATAACATCGGAAAGTCTAAATCGTTGTGTGTGAGCATCCAAATAGGAGGATATTAAGTTCAGAAGCTTGAAACCTTTGCCGAAGGAGGCAAGTTCCAGCTGGGGGAGATCATGGTCAACAAGATCAAAATTGACATCGAAATAAACGGTTTTAAAATGCAAAACCACTGTCTCTAGATTGTAGCACATGATCAAAAAGGAATGCGGGTAGCTAACACGAGATTTTTTTGACGAGCATATACTGAACTAAATAAGGTAGGTTATTCTCTGTTAGGTGACGCAACATCTTGTCTTTGATCAAGGTCTCCAGGATCTTCGAGACTGAGGGAATCGTATTTATTGGCCTTAAGTCATCAAATGACGTAGAGCTGCCGTATTTGGGTTGTGGCAGAATGTGCGATTCCCTCCGTGAAGTAGGGAAGTTTTCGCTTTCAAGAGCAAGATTTAATAGGTTCCACAGAAGGGACGGAAATATATCATTTGCAACAGCCTTTATAACAATAACTGGGACACTATCTGGTCTAGGAATGTAAGATTGACGAACACGCAGAATGGCTACGGTTACGTCCCAGAGGATAACAGTTATTGTTTCGAGGACGGTACCGGTCCCCCCCTGAGGTTTGGAAAGGGAGTGACATAATTGTCACTAAGAGGTCTTGACAAGAAAGCAGTGAAGCTATCAGCCATCAACATAGCGTCAGCTATAGGGTTTCTGACGGCATCTCGAAGTATGGAGTGCTGCGTTTTTATCTGCGCTTTTACTGTGCATGAAAAGAATTTCGCCACGTTTAACGAAGGGTTTTCGGAACAGTTTACCTCTCAGCTAGCAATTTGTCTTCAGCCAGCTTCTTAGCCTGTTCATAGATTTGTTTTAGAAGGGCAGGATTAAAGTGTCTTTTTGTATATGATAACGACGTGAGAGTCTACGCAGTCAACGGCGGAAAGATAAAGGGAGGTAGACTTCATCCTTGACATTAATTCCTTTCTTACGGGGAACAAAAACGAGAAATGAGTGGACCTAGAACTTTATTAAAAGTATCAGTACAAACATTCACATCCGAACATACAAAGAATGTCAAGGTCGAAGGCTGTTGGTTCAAATTTGAAGATGATTTATTTCTCGAATTTTTAACCGATTTCTGCGTTTCCTGTTGAAAATATTAGCTTAATTATTGACAATTTCTTGTATTTATTCATCATTTTCAGCTGCACACACTTGCAGTTATTGCAATTGCAAAAGGTTAAATATAAAGTTTTTAAACTTTTTCACCCTACATAGCCTCATTAAAGTTCTCGCAGATTTACGTCAAAAGGACGGAACATAAAGGTAAATTCTAGAAATAAAGTTGAAATTTTGTAAATTTACTTTATTTTCAGCGAAGAATAATTTGCAATTACTGGTATAGCAGTTGATATAATTTTTCATCCTGCATAGCCACTTCGCTAATTCTTTTTCCAGTTTAAACTCGTTACCTAGCAGATATTTGCTTGCAGTGCCTTGCTTAAGACACATATTTCAAATATAACATCTTTTATTCCGAAAAACTTATATTTTAAAATCAATATGAAACCCCAGTCAGTGCTTAGACGCAAAGATCCACTTCGCGTAAAACTTCCACTAGAGCAACCTTCCTTAAGCATGAAGAAATTAGACCTTGACGCCCTGGAAAACTTTAATACCTTTATGTCTAAATACGGTTCTCTCTTCACGATCCTTGGTACTATTTTTGAAGGAAAGTTGTCTTCAATCACTTCTCAACAATGCGTGAAAATAGAGCCTTTTATAAACATGGTCAGTACCGAGTCAATTGACCGACATAAGAGAAGTTTCAATTTTCTTTTAAAAACTTCCCCATGAGTAAAATCGCCCCGGAAGTTGCATTTCATTTCCTTTACTCATGCGGCTTTAACTTTAAAGTCGCTGAAGCTAAAAGGTTGTCTTCCCGTAGCAATAACCCGCCATTTCTGGTCAAACCTTTTTCAGCGATTGAAGTTAACCTTATTTTCTCTAAGCATGAGCACTCAGCTCAATATTAGAAAAAAACAATTTGTTTATCTGTAGGGATAAAATCCCAATGGAACGTCGGGTTTCACCCTCATTAGCAAACAAGAAGCGTTCGTCTACACCTTCAATATCAAAAGTTATATCAGAGGTTTGTCCTGTAGCTAATGCAAGCCCACGGCTTTCCGGATCGACAGGAAATTCATTTCCAGCTAAATCTTCACCCGTTAACCTTGTTCCTGGTTTGAGTGAAATTATGTAAAGGCCTCCTCTTTCGCATCCCAAGCAAACCATGCCTGCTATAGCTGCCAAATCTACTAAACCTAAGAAAACTCCTAGTATTTCTGAATCATTGGCTAATCCAGGCATTAAAATTTGTAATGTCATTACCGATGTGAAACCTGCTAACACCTCAGCATCTACAACAGCTGCGAATGCTAACGTTAGCATCTTTCCCAACCCAAAAGTGTCCGTAATCCCCAAATAATGAACGCTTCTAATTATGTTACCAGTTTTTCGAAATCATTTATTCATTTTTCAAATGCACGTTTTCCGCCAATTTATGCGAACTTCCCTCAAAATCTCATTTCTATGCCACCCCCTATCTTTCAAATGCCACAATATAGCCTTCCTTTACAAGGTTTTCATCCAAATATGCCGTTTTACAATAATCTCAGTTCTCTTAACAGTAACATTTCAACAAATTGTAGACCACAGCAAATTTGTTTCCCACCTTTCGTTTCTTCTTTCCAGTTTCTTCTTCGCCACCAAATTATCCTTTTTTAATAAATACTGATGAGCGTAACCTGCAGCTCAGGAATACGCTCAGCTTAGTCTCACTCAATGCGAGATCAGTTGTAAATAAGATGGCTGAGCTAAGAACAGTAGCCTTTGAGCTTGAGCCAGATGTGCTGTGCATCACCGAATCCTGGGCTCACTCTCTTATTTTTGACTCAACGCTTGCTATAGATAATTTCAATTTGTACCGACAAGACCGCGCTGAAAAACGTGGCGGTGTTTGCCTCCTGTATATTAAGTCATCCTTTGTACATTTCTCTTTTCAGCTGGCCATTTCGTCCTTTTCTGGACATGTATGCTTTGCTTCAGTCATCCTCTCTCATAATAAAAAAGCGTTAATTGGCTGTGTCTTTTATCCTCCGTGTTATTCTGGCAATGAAAGCTAGCTCTGTGAACTATTTGAAAAAGTTGCAGACACGCAATTTGATGTCAAAATAATCGTCCGCGATTTCAATCTGCCAGACGTTAACTGGCAGGCAAATTCCTCTCCGCCTAAACATAGGAAATTGGTCGATACTATTGAATTTTCAAACATGTCTTGACTGGTCAGATCAGTTACTAGAAATGACAAAACATTTAAGATTTAATTTTTACAAATGATGTCCACCCTTTCTTTATGAATTTTTCTCATGATCTATTGACAAGTGATCACGCAATAATTCACTGTTGTTTTCCAGTCCCCCTTCTTACGAAGCCTGAGATTAAATGCAATAACCTCGACTTTGCTAACACAAACCATGAAATGATAAATAATTTCGTAAGCACTCTAGATTGGCATAGCATATTCAAAATCAATGATCCAAACTTTTTCCGTGAGCTATTGCAGAGCCTCACAGAACAAATCCAGGCTTTAATCTCGAAAATTTCTTTGGGTCAGGAGACTTGAAGCAGGCTTTTGTCTCCTTTTCCAAATAAATAATATTTTAACTCTCACAAAGCTTTCTGTTATTACCCCCGTTATTCTTCCTTAAAACCTAAGAAATTCTGCACTAATTATACCTCCCCCTGCATCCTCCACGTGTAAACGCTCTCTCTTCTTTGCTTCTAGGTATAGTTTTCTTTGGAATAACTTGCCAATTGAAATAAGGTCGAGACCTAGTCTATCTGCATTCAAGTGAAGACTGCACATTTATCTTTAACACTGATTCTATTAACCTTTTATTTTCCTCCTCATTTCCCAGTAGCTTTCCCCATGACTCGGAGAAAGGACCATCGGGAATTTAAATGACCCTCTTGAAACTATATTTTCGCTACCTCGGTTCGCCTATGAACTATGATGTCTCCTTATATCACCAGTCATCCAAACAATGACGTCATTCGGACGTACATATTCGGTGGTCCACAGTCTAAAATACTACCGTTTCTTTGGATACTATTCCTCATCAGAATTCAATTCTGGATCCTAAGATGCTGAGGACTTAAGTTCATTGACGCATTTTCGTTAGATTTTGTTTCATACGCCTAAGTGATCAAGAACGAATCACCTCGACGTTTCATTATCTCATTCTAAAATGCTACTACCGTATTACCCTACTGTACCACCTGACCATTTTTTCCTCAGCAGTTTTTTTCTCCTACCTTCTATTAAAAAATGAAGGCTTATTGAACTCTGCCTCCATTTTTATGGTAGGAATTTTTTTCACTGCCTATTTTTTTCTAGTTCACCATTAATTTTAAAACATCCCTAACTGTTGACATGGCAGGACAAGTTATGCATTTGTACATTTTATCTGCACACATTGTCATTACTTTATTTCGTTACTAATGATTGCTTAGCAGTGCCTTGCCGGTACTAACCAAATATTAATTCTGAAAAAGTTAGTCCAGTCGTGGGAATTTAGGTGTGTTAGCAATTCCCTCATAGTTGCTGATCTAAATATCACGAAAAAAGCTATTTTTTTGAAAAACGTTTCAGCAGCCTCTAGTTCTAGTGTAGAAAGAACTATAGTATGATCAGAATTCCCAAGTGGATCTAAAGGTGACACTAACGATGGCTGACAACCTCTACAAAAAATAAGATCAAGTATGTTTGATCCTCGGTTGGTCCCACATGCCTATATCTATGGCCTCAAGTAGGTCTTAGAACTTTGCAGGACCGGAAGTTGGAAACCAGTGAACTTCAGGAAGATTGAAGTCACCTGCAATCAAGCAGTACTTCAGATTAAAGTCAGCTGCAGCGTGAAATGCCAGCGAGAGACAAAGATCGTAATCCTCGCTGGCATTGGGTGGGCGATATACACTACCAACGAGTAAAGAGTTGTTATTTTTTAGAACTACTCGAAGCCAACAGCTCTCCTCTACCGTGGTAAATTGGCGATAGTCCAATGGAAAAAATGTAAGTGGTTGCCTAACATAGATACAGCTTCCTCCGCCCCGGCCCTCGTGTCGATCATTCCGAATGTTAGCATAGCCTAGAATAGAGGGTTCGGAGTCGGATACACAGGGTGTTGCCCATGTCTCTGTAACTATTACAATGTCAGGGCGGTGGATGAAAACCAGAGTCTGGAGCAAAGGCGTCTTATTAAGCAATTGGACTCATTAGTTGCACTTTGCATAAGTGTGGTTTAAATTTTGATCGGTTCATAGTTTTATATTAACTGTTTGAAATCAGCTGCCTTTTTAGCCTATTTAAGTATACTCTTGATAATTATTTACCCACTCTTTTCTATTAAGTTAACCGAAATTCCGTCAACTAGCTTACGATGTCCTGAAAGCGACTCGCAAAAATACGCAAAGTTGCAGCTTCCCCTCCATCCTTGAGTAAAAGAGTAATGGAAGGTAACTTATCTAGCGTATGCGAGACTTCGCAGCCCTCTGGAGATATTGTCAACTCTAAAATCCCTTTAGTAAATCTGAAACCTCTTGATCCTCTGATTGTTTAAGCCTACACCTCTACCTGCGTTAATCGATCGCCGTCTGACAAAAAAGTAAATTTTTTGCTTAAAGGAACTATAACCAATGCCTCTGAAAGAGTTATCCAACAGGCTTTTCAACTCACTGGGATAATTATCTCCGAAACCGATGAACGGATAAAACGCAAGCATAATTTTATGCTCTGTAATATTCCCAGTTACATATCTGCTTTCAACGGAACACGTTTGTTTCTGGAAAGATTGGCTTGTGATTCAGAGTCGCGTAGGCTTAACGACTGCACTAGCTCAGTCGTAACGCCTTCGTATTAGTCACGCTGTTTTCCTTGATAGAAGTTGACTTCATACTCTCAAGGAAGGAGATAAGTAGAGAATTTTGTTGAAAATGGCATTCCTCGGTTTCCCATGACCTCACCTCAATGCAGAGAAAACTTAAAAATTGGAAAATTGTCGATAAGCAACAGAGAAATGACGACCGCTGTTGCCATGTTGAACAAATCGCCTCCAAATTCATCTACGGCTTCACCATCTGAATCCCCAGCTTACTCTGCACGGAAACTGACCTTGATTAATCTTTTGGGATCCCAAGAAAACGGTTCTTCTTATATTTGTTCTCAAGACGGCAGCACTTCTCCTATTTCCATACCCATAACAAGTTTACCAGTTACTCCTGGTAAAACAACGCAGATTTTTAGCTCAAAGACAAGTCCGGCTAAAGTCTCAACCACACGAAAACCGCAAAACTTTAGCCTCTCCACGAAAACTACTCCGTAACAATCGCCTATTTCTCCCGAAAACATCCCTATCCCATCAACATCGAATTTCCAGCTACCACCCAGACCTCAAACTGAGGCTGATAAACGAAACAGATAAGCATTCTCGACCAAAAGTAGTGCTTCTGTGCCACTTGCAACAGTGCATTCTCCACCCCGCAGCCAATTTTCTCCACGGTCGTTTCCTCAGTTGTCTCTCAATACGAAGTGTCCTGCTGGACTACTGGACGCACCTGACCTTCTGTGTCACTTTAATAGGAATACTCTGCAGTATCCTGTCCAGGGATTTCCCGGTCATGCCCGAATATCTAGCAATTGTGCTCGGTTCCCCCGTCTGTCATTTCCACCTCCATATTTTACTCCCATTCACCCACATCAGGCGCGTATGATCCCAAAACCTTTTTTTCAGAACAGGGCGGGAGCACCCGCCCCCTATGTTCAGTGGCCCGTCAACCACTGGATTAATTAGCTGCTCTCCCTAAAAAACAACCCCCTTCCCCGCTTAAACTGTTCGTTCTAAATGCCAGATCCTTGCTCAATTAAATGCCCCTGCTTCAGACACTAGTCTTTGTCCACTGTCCAGATATCATTATAGTAACTGAAACATGGGCAACACCTTCCGTAGCCGACCCCGAACTCTCTCTTATAGGTTATACTTGTACTCAAAATGATCGCCGTGACATTCATGGTGGAGGAAGCTGTATCTTTATTAAGCAAGCGCTGACATTTTGGATATTAGACCATCCACAATTTACTGCGTTTGAACAGAGCTGCTGACTTCAAATTACCTTAAAAATAAGAACTCTTTACTCATTGGCTGTGTCAATCGCCCGCCCAATACTAGTGAGGATTTCGATCTTTGTCTCTCACAAGCATTCCATGCCGCATTTGACTTAAGTTCTAAGTATTGCTTAATTGCAGGTGATTTCAACCATCCTGACATTCGCTGGTTTCCGGTCTCCTCCGGCTTCATAAAGTTCGAGGACTTACTCGAGGCCGTAGGTATTGGCATGTGGAACCAGGTTGTTAACTTCCCTACCCGAGGTTCAAGCATACTTGATCTAATCTTCTGCAGAGGTTGCCTGCATTTAACAGTGTCATCATTAGGCCAACTTGTGAGCTCAGATCATGATATCGTTGTTTCTACACTACAACTCGAAACCGATTAAACGCTTTCCAACAAATATAGCTTTTTCTTTGATTTTCGATAAGCGCTTTCGACAGAATTATTGAAACATCTTAACTCCCAAGACTGGTCTAATTTCTTTATGTGTCAGGATGTGGACACCTGTACCGGTATTCTTTACGAAGTTTTAGATCCACTTATTTCTCGTTTTGTTTCCCGTAAGAAATTAATTAATTTCACGGATGAGGTTTATCTCCATTTATTTTTTCACCGTAGGTTGCGTAAACTCTCTCGTCGATTCCATTTGCAAAACGACATTTCCATTCTGCCCTTGATTCACCGTATTTTTGAGCAGGCCAAGAGGCTAACCGAAGAAAAACGGCTAGCCGAAGAGGTCAAATATGTTGAATACCGTTCGTTAAATGTAGCGAAACCTTTTTCACGCGCAATAAGAACCCATAGTAAAACATGGCATCCCGTACTACTGGACTCCGTTTGCAATCCTGCAGTTGATGACAAATTGACGGCTGATAATTTTAACGTGTTCTTGTCCAGAACATTTATTGAAAATTCGACCGCTCCCCCTCCGCCCATCCAGGTTTGGACCGGTGCCGTCCTCGAGACCATAACTTTTACCTTCTGGGACGTAACCGTAGCCATTCGACGTTTTCGTCAATCTTATAGTCCTGGACCAGATGGCGTACCGATCAGTATTATAAAGGTGGATGCTAATGATATTTTCCCGTCACTTCTATGTAAGATATTTAATCTAGCTCTTGAAAGTGAAAACTTTCCCAGTGTATGGAAGGAATCGCACATCCTACCTATCCCCTAAGACGGCCAATCTAAGTCATTTGACGATTTTTGTCCAATCAACACACTCTCCGCAGCTTCGAAAATCCTGGAGACCTTGATCCAAGATAAGATGATGTATCGCTTAACTGAGAATAACCTATTGAGTGCAGCCCAGCATTGGTTCCTCAAAACAAGGTCTTGTTACACGTGTCTGCTCTCTTTCTTTGATCATGTTCTACAATCTAGGGATAGTGGCTTTGCACTTTACATTGTCTATTTCGATTTCACCAAGGCCTTTCGATCGTGTTGACCATGCCCTTCTTCTCCTAAAACTCTCCTCTTTCGGTATATGTGGTAAACTTCTGAGCTTGATATCTTCTTACCTGAGCTCTCGTACACAACATGTTAAGATCTCCAATGCTATCTCAAACTCGGCACGTGTATGGAGTGGAGTTATTCAGGGTAGTGTGCTAGGCCCGATTTATTTTGTCTTTTTGTCAATGATGTGCCAGGTTTATTTCGGAATGGTAGGCCCATTATGTATGCTGACGATTTAAAAGTTGCCTATCGATACAAGCCGGCAGATCGCGACACCATGCTTTATCTGTTAAAAAGTGATCTCGAGGCCTTTGCCCAGTGGTGCTGCACATGGCGCCTTTCCCTTTCTTGGCACAAATGTTCCATTATGGTTGTCGGCGACGACCATCAGCCTCATCTAAGCATAGATGGCTACTATCTATATGTACCTGGCGTTGTTAAGGACCTGGGCATATCATATTCCAACGGTCTCAATCTTTCAGAGCATAGCCACCTGATGGTCTCCAAAGCACGCAGAACTGCCGGGTTTATCCTCTGAAATTTTAAGTCTTTTGATATTAGACTCCGCCTGTATAAAATGTACGTGAGACCTGGCCTAGAATACTGCTCCTTTCTTTTAAGCCTTCTGTGCGCTAGCGAACGGAAGAAAATAGAATCGGTCCAACACTTCTTCGCGAAAAGAATTTTATCGTTGGAGTACCGTAATCTGTCGTATCAAGAACGCTGTGGGCTTGTAAACATTGGTAACTTATGGTTTCGCCGAGTGCAGAAGGGAATCTTTTTACTGTTTAAGCTTTTGAAGAGTCGTACATTTAATCCCCTTACCACTGTGAGGCGGCTTGACCATCCTCGGTGCAGCAGTCATCGCAATGTCTTTTTATTTGTTCCATTAGCTCGCACAGTTAAGTATCATCGGTTCTCTTCGGTAAACGCCATAGCCATGTGGAATAAACTTCCCCATTATATAAAAATCCAGCGGTTATTCTTGTTTAAGATAACTATTTCTAGTTTTTTGCATTCAGAACAGTTTCCTAGAATTCTAGGCACCGATATGGTAGAATCTGTTTTCCTGTTCGACGGAGTGCGCGGCATCTGAACCCGATCCCAGGTGTTTCCTTGAGGGATATAGCACCGTCTCTGCAGCCTTGCTCCAGTTGACTTTTTCGGCAGACAGTGAGTAACCGAACACTGATGCACTCTTGCCTGGGGCAGAATCCCGGTTCCTAGCAAAGACAGAGAGACTGCATACATACTGCAATTGTGTTAGCCCCTCCCTTATCTGAACTGCTATCATCCTTAAAGGCGGCAGTTTTTTCTCCTGGATAACATTAAGATAGGAAAAACACTTCTAATGATATATATTCAGGAGTTTTTTTCACTGTCAGCCTTAACCCACTGAATATTTCATCTGACAATGCCTTTAAACCGGCATTAAATACAACTATTATATGACCTTCGCTGTTTTATGACGGAAATTTCCCTAGACAGGAAGTCAGTTCCTAGAATAAATAAAGTTTTTCGCCTCTGCTTCTATGTTACAATCGGTCAGAGCAGAACATGCGGAAGCCCTGTTACTGACTTTGGTAAGGCCTGTTTCTTCAGTTAGCCATGTCTTTGTCAATGCAATTATGTACACTTTCTGTTCAGAGGCTAACAATTTGAGCTCATTGAGTTTGTTATAGAGATTCTGGCAGGTGGTTTAGTATAGCTCGAAACAGCGGTCACTAGTGCTTATAGTAGCATCGAAATCGGGCATTTTGATAGTGGTTAAGCTGTCAGTGTGACTGCTTTTGGCCTAAGAAATTCTGTTTTGACGTGAATTATGCGCCACTGTGATTTTTATTTAATTTTCGCCATTGATCCTTCACTCTTTCAGTTCGTTTATCAGTTGATCCATCTTCGTTCGTTCTCTCGGCTTGTAATCTGGTTGAAAAAATTTGACATGCATATACCGCAGAGACGACTTTCTTTGCAGCCAGAGCTGCACCTGCGATTCGGTTTCTAAAACGATTTCTAAGGGTTGCGGCCGAGGGTGTAAACTGATTGACGGCTGAGCGTTCCCCGTTTCGAAATGCTATTAGAACGTTAATTGACTCGCCGTCTCCTAAAATGGTGTAGAAAATTCTCAAAGAAGACCTAGGTCATGTTTGACTTTCTCCCTAATAATTGTTGACGTTGATTCTGGGACCAATTTTGTAGCTGTATTTAGTTTGCAATTTAACCCAGCGCCTGCTCTTATCGCATCATATACTTCAACTGACGGAACTCTCGTTCCCAGTTATTAAATATTTGTACATTTTATCTGCATGCATTGTCATAATTTTATTTCGTTACTAATGTTCGTTTAGACCGTTCCTTGCCAGCGCTAACCAAATACAAATTCTAAATAAATAATATCTAAACAAAAGACCACATGTAAACGGTCCAAGCCCGCCCAGTTTACACAGTTTGAGTACATTGAGAATAAAGGGCTTCTGATAGGCAGGATGCCGGCAGAGCTTTCGATTGCTGTAGAAGAAAGGCTTATATGCTTAAAGAAAATTGTTCATTATTCATACGGAGAGGAGGGCTTAGTTTTTTTGAGATTAGGTAAATCGGCAGGACGTTTTTAATGGCCCTATATAGTCTTATATCCTTACGGTTTTAAAGGTCCAAATGGGAACTGTACTGCATGGCTGCCCATTGCCGCCAAGGGAACGTAAGCAAGTTTGCTTTCTTTTGGAGGATTTATTCATTTTAATTGAAAAAATACCCGTTGGGATTACGGTGGTGTACAGTGACTTCACATCTTGCACATGACAGACAGAGGGAATCTTGCGCACTCAGTGAGCCAAACTCTGCAAAATCTGTTGCTCAACTGTTCCGCCGTCGATCCTGCTCTAAACGAGGTTATGAAATTCCTCCATTACTAAACGAAGACAAGAACTTCGTTCTCGAAGACTCTGACAAGGCAGAACTGTTTAGTGCGTTCTTTGAAAGTCATCTTACAATGGAATCTGAACTGGTTCTGACGTTTCAGGCATCCTCATTGAATGTTATCAGCACTATTGATTTCTCCTTAGAACTACTTCGTAAGCAAATAATTTGTCTAAAGAACTCAAACTCTTCGGGGACTGACGGTATTCCAAACTCAGTTATTAAGAGAGTGACGAGCTTCCCCCGATTGCTTAGCCATATATTCTCAGTTTATCTTCTAAACGGATTCTTTCCTGACTCATGGAAGACATCTATTACGTTCCTGTCTTCAAGTCGGGATCTCGTTCGGACGTAAATAATTATCGAGGCGTTCACAAAACCCCGGCTCTCGCAAAACTTCTTGAAAAAATTATTTTTAATCAAATTCTCGACTTTTGCCAAGAAAATAAGCTTTTAAGCGACTCACAATATGGTTTTCTACCTGGGAGATCATGCGAAGTGTGTCACTTTGCTTTTCTTAACCTCGTCACTTCCCTTCGTAACAAGCAGCAGTCAGTGGTTGTGATCTACTTTGACCTGAGCAAAGCCTTTGACAAGGTACCGCACAGACGTCTTCTGGTGAAACTGGAAGCCCCTCGGCATCCGGCCTCCTCTCCTTGACTTCATTGGTTCCTACTTGTCTAACCGCAGCCAGAAGGTCCTAGTAGGTAATAGCTATTCGACGCCTCAACCGATCACGAGTGGCGTTTTTTTCAAGGCACCGTTCTAGGTCCCCTTCTCTTCATTCTGTACATTAACGAAATTTCAGTTTTACTCACAAATTCACAAAATTTCGTTTACGCTGACGATCTCAAGTGCATTTATTCATTTTCTAAAGACACTGCTAATAGTTGCGTTGACAAAATCAACACTGATCTACTTATGCTCTCACGTTGGAGCTGTACTTGGCAGATGGAATTTTTCTCCATCCAAGAGCAGTTTCATGTGTTTTTGGCCCCGCCAAGCTTCCCTGGACACCTAGTATTTCAAAAATAGTACACTTTTTAGAACGATCAACCATAAAAGACTTAGGTCTAAGTTACACGAATAAGCTAGCATTATCACCTCATGCAGATTGAATTTCTGCAAAGGCTGCATAGATATATGGTTTTATATCACATAATTTCTTCCTTCCGGAAATAAAGTTAAACCTATACCGCATGTTTGTTCTTCCTATCCTCGAATACTGCTGTCCCCTATTTGGGCTGATGAACGCCTCTGACCGCAGTAAGATTGAAAAAGTTCAGAGGGTTTCTACTCGAAAACTATTTTCTCTTCCTGGATCCAGTTTGTCTTATGCGGATAGATGCCAGTTAGCAAACATTAAATTTCTGTGGGTTAGAAGACTCTAAGCTGGTCTCTGCTTCCTGTTTCGCGTTAATTCTAGCCCAAATATCCCACGAATTAACGCTCTCACTCCGGTAAATCGACCCTATGCCACTCGTAATTCCTCCATGATCATTTCACCACCCGTTAGCTCCACAACCAACCGGTCTCAGTTTTTTGCCTCCAAATATGCTTTTCATATGGAATAATCTACCACTGCAAATTAGGTTGTCGTCTACATTAGCTATTTTTCAAAACCAAATTACGCAAAAATTTAACTTCGGAAAGATTTAAAGTCCTTATTGTCTGTTTCTTTCCCAAACTCGCAACTTTTTGGATTTTTGAAAAAGGGTCCTCCTGGTATTTAAGGCAGCTCCCTTGATATTATATGGGTCTCTAATTATATTTTTCCATCATCCTCTGCAGATTCAATCTTTGCATTCACTTTTTTTCTTTCCCTCCTTTTAAACTAGCATTGCCAACTCTTGACAACCTTGATACTTTCCTTCGAATTTGCAACCCTGACGATAGTCTCCAGGATCTGTTGATGATCGAGGTGGGTTCTGATGGTTTCGCCTCTTTGGTGATAGACTATACAGTCAGCAAGGTCGCATCTCGATGATGATCTCGTGACCTCTACTGTCCCCTCTTCGTTTCGACCATGTTGTCTACGATGAGTTCGTCCTCTCTCACCTCCACTGGTCTTTATAAGCAGTAGCTCTGACTGCTATATTACCTCTCACCCGACAAGGAGCGTCCCGAACCCTCATACGCAGTCAGCAACATCACAATACTATCCCATTGCATTTAGCTATTAATTTTTTTATTAAGGAAGTTTTTTCTCCTATTTTTTTTAAATTGGCGGCTCGCCGAACTCCGCCTCCGATTTAAACGCTAGGAGTTTTTTTCACTGCTTCTTTTCGAGTTCACCGTATATGCCAACGATTGTTGACTTTTGTTTTAAAAATGGCAAATATTTTTGAATCGGATATGTTTACCATACTACTCATTTCTGCTGTTCATATGGATGCTCACATAGTGTAGCAATTATCCACTTTGTATTTATTTAAACCATGGTTCTAAGTTTGTAATGATGGGGCCCTCTGGGCCTTAAATATAAAATTTATTTATTTATTTATTTATCTTATGTAGAGAGAGTCAGAAAATGGTACCCTTCCTCATATTTTCACCAACTTGTTTTCATGCGACCCGTTCCAATTTTATCACTGAAGCTCCTACCGCCCAGCGATCACTGTTCACGAATCATACAACCCAACAGTCCATTAGCTTATGATTCGTGAACAGTGAAGGGAGACGGTGAAAGAAGACATACATTTGACCGCACTTATCCTTTCTTTTCCTGTTGGGTTGAGGACTATTATGCCTGATAATTTAAAACCGACTGACAACTCGCGTCCTTGTCGAGTAAAAGAACCGGCTTTGTTCAACCTAATTTACGTTTATGACGACAGTCCTCTACCGTTCTTATCAACAATAAGCTTGCAAAATTAATATTAAAAATACTTTTAGTTATTGGAAGAGGAAAGCAATTCCAATGAGATACTACTTTCCCACACCAGTAAATGTTTCTTGTCTCTTACTTTGCCCCATTAGGTGAGACACCCACCACCACTGGAAACAGTCGCCGCAGAACACGCCATAGACATGGCAGACAACGGGAAAGGCCGTCTGAAAAGAAGTTTAAAACGCAAATACACTGGATAGTGGAAAATTTGCAGTTTCATGTACAACAGCATGCTGCACAGGAGGCCAAGATAGATTACCTAACTTGTGCTGTAGGCTGTCTCACTACAGTCACAGCAACCACCGTCCCCATAGATGGCCCATTTATGAGCCAAATTGAGTGGGCGGCGGACAAGGACCAATTCGCTGCAGAATTAACCAATCCAGGCTTCTGTCTGCGAATTGTAAATAAATTCATTATCCTACAACAATCTGCGCAGGTTGCTTACTTATCATCCCTTGACGGAGAAAATACCCTAACATTTAATGGCCGGATATTCAATGCCCCATTAAGTGAGGAAGTAACGAATTTTCTTACTTTCTACGGTCGGAAACAGGGTATTCATCGGAGCGCCCCTTTTGCCAGATGGTCCCGAGTTGTCACCCAACATGTTGCAGAGGGAGTACAGCATGGGAATTTGGTATCCCAAGTTTCTGGACCCGCTGTCGACCATTCATTACCTTTTCGATCGGAGTTATGGTTATTATAAAGACCTCATCCTCGACCAAATTTGAGTCCAAAATCGAACGATATATTTTCAGGCGCTGCTATATATCTTTTCAGTGACCGTGTTTAACTGGCGTGAAAATCCAATTGCTTCCTTTCTCCACAAGAGAGCTGGTGCCACCAGGTCACTTAAAATACAAATTTATTTATTCATTTGATTATATGGTCCTTGTTCCATTTCTTCAACAACTCGTTTAGTTTCATCTCATCCCTCCTAAGTGGAGTCCGTTATCACTACCAAGTTTCCGATATATCCTCTTCAAGCGGCGAATCTGTCGAAGGTACATAAGAACGAATCAGTCCAAATGTTCGAGACTAACTCAGTGTGAACCCCGCATTTCAATGAGCAGAAATACCGTTTTTACTATCGTCAGGCTACCTTCACTTGAAATGGTCCTAATTAATCGACTCTGGTAAAGTGGATGATGGATAATACGACTGCAACTCATCTACAGCATAGGTGCCATAAGCAGTCGGCAGAGGATAGAATGTTAGCGCAACACGTAAAAGCACCAATGACTCATTTGATGAGGGCATGACCCCAAATTATCGAAAACCTATCTCGCAAGATATCACTCGTGCTCGATTTACCTAATGAGCCATTCAATCGGTGAACATGTTGCACAATAAACCACATAGGAAGTAATTTGGTGGAAGAATGGCCTGGTTCTTTGTCTCATAGGGAATTGGAGCATATTGAAGCCGTCATCCAACTACAGTTAATCCATTGCAGCAGAACAGTGAAAGATCCTTCAGTTTATCCCGATACTTTCTCCATGAATACCCACCCGAGAGATGTTTGAACAACATAAAGTCTTCCTGTCTACCGTTTTTACTCTCGTGTACACAGTGTGTGGCAGTTACCTTCTTCAAACTGAGATGTGATAACTTCGTTCCGTCAGCAAAGAGGGACATAATTGGTAAAATGTATGTAAGGGCGGACCAAACGCATTTATCTGAAAAGCACCAATCATCAAACACGTTTGTTTGATGTAACATCGGAAATCATAACTTTTTTAAGGAAGCGTCGAGGCAGGACGATATATGATCAGAAAATTTTCAGCTTTTTCGTAATATGAACTATTCAACAAAAGAAAAGATTGCTCACATGATGACATGTTTTAGTGGAATGTAAGTAAACTGAGAGAAGTGTCATGTATTGTTCAAAAGATTGTAATATAGCATTAAAGTGCGATAACTAGCAGATGGTACATGACTGAGCATTTGGGAATTCCATCTGTGACGCAATCAGTAGGTTTTTATCTGTCAAGTGGTTGATTGCTTAAGTAAAAATCACTTTATTGGGGAATAAGGCTTTCATCCTCGAGTGTTTGATCAGGTCATTGGATCTTTGAAGTGGCTATAATTGTTTCTTGAAAAATCTCCAACCGCTGCAACTTTTAGTCCAAGGCATTGCTGAACAATAACATTTAGATTATTGGTGTTTGTTCTGGGAAGTAAACCTGAAATTCACTATAAACTATATTTTAATTTTTCATGGAAGAGCCTTTATGGCTGCAATCTATTAATTTAATACAGAGACTGAGCTCTTACGTGTCCTGTTGGCAGTAACACGATATATTCCTTTAACAATTAATTCGTCCCAAAATTATCCTTTTAATCTCTTTGCCTACCTTTTGAGATGCTTTGTTCAAAATTTTACAATTATAGACTTTCCGTATGTTTGTCTTCAGGTTCTTCGGGCACCCCGCCACTGACACCGCCAGGGGCCAGTGACATTTCCAAAAAACATATTGAACAATAATTTCTGGGGCAAAATAAACTAAAGTAACTTCAATGATGCAATGGTGAGAATAAGGGCCTTCAATCATTTCATTTACCGAATTAAACTTTTATCATTTTGCTCCTATTAATGTCACTCTGGCAAATATTGATCCATTATTATACGTGAGACGGTCGTAACGTGCTAAGACTGATTAAGTGTTGAGTATATGAACAAGGATTTTTGAGCAGTATTACGTTTGTGTTTTAACGTCCCAGTAGTATTTAAACTCACCACTGCGGGAAAGATTTCACTGCAGGCTCCAATAAATCTCTCTGGGAAATCGTTCCGTCGGACATCCATTTGTGCTAACTTCCGCCACACTTCTAGGTGATGACCTTGAGGGCGGTTTATTGCAGTCATCAAAACGTTAAGACAATCACGGCCTCCCACATCCGATAGGTCTAAGTGAGTTCACTGCATAGTTACTGATAATTCAGAGGATAAAGAATGGTCAAATTTCGGCTCCAGGTAAAGTAGATCCAATGACTTTCAAAATAGTCTCAACTCTCATCTGCCTTCGTTTTTACAGATAAAATCCTTATTCAACCACGGACGCCAGGCCAGTATGGCATAATTTAAGTGCGGCTGATAGCATGTCCAGTTGGTAATAGCAAAATGTTACTCAAAATGTTTAGCAACTGCTCATTCCGCATACCCAATACATAACTACAATTATTCGCGTTTTTTCCGCTTGGAGGTAATATCAAAATAAATATACAGTGCGGATCGAGCTAGCAGTGAAACACTCCTGAAAAGGTTTATTGTAACTGTTGTTTGTCAGTGACTTGGGTTATTTAGGAAAAAAATCTGCAGCCAGTGCAAGGATAGCCGTTCAGAACCGGAAAGGTGACATAAGTGCAGGGTGTTTTCAGTCTCCTTTACTTTTCATGGATCTAGGAGCCTGTAGCAGACAAGTGTGCATTGACAAACGGTTGCTCGCCTTTGGCTGAACCGGCATAACCTTTGAATGTTGATGCAAATTTTCTTCTTCCTGGATTTTCCTCTTTTTTCAGTTTTTATTTGACTGGACGCTGTTGCAGCTCCGAAGCAACAATATTCCAGTTTGCACGACCACTAAAGTTATCCTTCGACGGCTACTCTGAAATATTTTCAGGAACATGGAATTTCCCCATACGTCTCGTTTTCGCCACCAGTTCTCCTGGTACTACCAAATCAACAACGGCTGAGTCGTTTTGAAATTTGCAACATAGCTTTCGTCGCTTCAAGCATCCCGCATCACCACAAACTAGATATGAATATCGGAATTGGCGGGGATTCAAGCGTAGAAAAACGTGTGCAGATGGGAGTTGAACCCTGTCAAGTAAACCCACAAACGAGTGAGTTGACCACAACGCTATCCAGGGACGATGGCTTATGTGAACAATTTAGTTTTTTAAGCAAAACAAATCACCAAACACATCGTTCAGTTCAGGTCAGTGTAGTTTGAGGAAAATAGGTTTATGCCTTTGAAATCCCTATTTGTTACATAAAAATAGCAAGAATAAGAAGCAAAGTAAAGAAGTAACAGTCATGTGAATGCAGGCAGATTAACGTGGTACGCTGATATTGTTAAGGTTAAGTAGTGACATAGTCTTCGTAGTGCTGCAAAATATATATGTCAAGCCGATGTTCGAATGTATCCATAGACTGGGACATGACAATCGCCTCAGGTAGGTTATTTCACGGTTCCACGACACGGTTGGTGAAAAAATACTTCCTCACATTCAATCTTTCTTGGGGCACACTTAGTTTGAATTGATGACCTCGGAGATTATTCTTTGTGGCAAGTTGGAAAAAATCATCACATAGGAGGGCGCAATCCATGCACGCACGATACGGAAGGTTTGTATCAAATCTCCACGCAACTGCCTATAACTCAGAGGATGGAGCTTTAGGTTATTTAGACGAATCTCATATGGCAGTTCACCTTGACCTCTTACTAATTTTGTGGCTCTCCGCTGCACCCTTTCTGGCCTGTTGTAGTCCTGTTGGGTCCACAGTCGCCAGGCTTGGATCGCATATTCAAGATGTGGCCTTAAAAACGTACCAAGACTTTAGAAAAGCAGTCTTAATCGAAAACTTTAAATGCCCGCTTGATAGCGAAAAGAATTGAATTGGCGGATTTAGCTACCTCAAAACATTGCGTAGAAGGCTTCCGGTTGTCTTTCATCCAAACTCCAAGATCCTTCTGTGTGTGTGCTTCTTGGAGTGGCAAACCATTCAAATAGTAGGGTCACATATCAGTGACCTGATTTCGATTTCCCAGACGCAGCAGGGTGCATTTGTTTGAGTTGAAGGACAAGAGCCATTTGCGGGACCACCCGTTCAATCAATGAAGAGTTTCCTGGAAATTGTCTGCATTGGCAACATTGTGGATAAATTTTCAGCTTTTTGTATCGTCCGCAAACATAGCAAACTCACAGTGCAATTCCTGTACACAATCATTAACGAACAAGAGAAAAAGAATCGGTCTGAGCAATAAACCTTGTGGGACTCCACTCTCGATGACTGTGCGCTTTGATCGCGATCCGCCTACACAGACCACTTGGGAACGACCAACGAGAAATTCTTGATCCACGTTAGAAGTTTGCCTCCAATACCGAACATTCTCAACTGGTAAAGGAGACGCTGGTGCGGAACACTATCGAAGGCCTTCGGGAAATCAATGTAGGTCACATGCACAATGTATTTTTTATCGTGTGCTTTTGTCCAGCTTTCCATCGAAAAAAGTAAGCACTTAACCCAGGATCTTCCTCTACGAAAGCCGTATTGTGCAGTTGATAAGAAGTTACGGGTTTCTAAATAAATCATCAATTTCTTTTTGACAACCTTCTCCATAACCTTGCAACAAATTTAGGTCAGGCTGACAGGCCTGTAGTTTGTAGCAAATGCATGACTACCACCTTTGTGAAGTGGTGCGATGTGGGATGTTTTCCAGTCGGTAGGAAGAATTCCCTTATCAAAAGATTTCTGGCACAGAAAGGATAGCGGTTTCGCCAGCTCTCGAGCTAGTTCGAGGAGTAGCTTTGCTGGAATCTTGTCGATACCAGGGGATTTGCATGCCTTCAGACTTTTTAATTCTTCAAAGACCGCAGCTTCTCGAAAGAGGATATCCTGAATAATTCGCGCTCCCATAGTTTCGTAACTAGATGGAATAAAAACAGCTTCTCTGGTGCAAACCTACTAATTGAACTGGAAAAAGTGTTCAGCTTTGTTTTTATTTTTGATATCTCGAAACCGTCATCGTTTCTCATAACAGGAATTGGGTTCCTGTTACGTGTGCTTTTTCTTACATAGCTGAAAAGCAATTTGGGATTTTGAACTGCTCTCTGGAGTAAAGCCCTCTCGTAATCCCGTCGGCTCTTGAGTTTTTTATGCTTGCAAGGCTAAATTTTCATTGGATCGGCAAAATGTCTTCCAAAGCCTTCCTTTCCTGTTAATATCTCTTTTTAGATCCCTTTTTAACCACTGTGGTCTGTTAGATATCCTTAGTTGTGATGGTGGAGAGTGGAATTTTAGTAGATTCAACAAACACTCCTTAAATAAATTCCAGTCCTCTGTGACATTCCCGGAGATAAGAAGATCCCAGTCTATTCGTGATGCCTCAGCTCTCATCTTGCAAAAGTCTCCTCGCCATAGATTGGCCTGGTTACATTTATTGCAGATGGCACATAATATAAACCATGCTCCCATCGTAAGTATGAATATTTTTTCACTCGTTCCACTCCCTTTTAACGGGCAAAAAAATAAGTAGCTTTCATAGACGTTACCTATACAAATGTTTATATCACCTGCAGAAATTCCTATATATGAAATATGAGAAGAATAACATGAATATATTCAATTCAATTTATTGAGGGAAATATGCATGGGCCTTTGCGTACCTATTTGTAACGTAAAATTAAGTGCGGTATATAGAGAAACCATGTGGGTTGCAAAGGTAAAAAAGGCGGTCATAAAATATGACAAGTGGTGCACGACTCTCGAGGGTTTAGATAAATTCCTCCTCGCTCAGGCTCGTTTTGGAACATAAAACTGTCAAGGTTCCTTTAAAGCTTTCAAGCGATGGTGACATCACAACGTCTTCAGAGAGGGCATTCCATGGTTTAACCACTCTGACCGAGGAGAACTTGCGCACATCCAGTCTCGCCTGCTGGACACGCAGTTTCAATGGTTGACCTCATAGATGGGTCGTGGTGGCAAATTCAAAGAAGTCCGAGAATTCCAGGCAACAATCCAATCCCTTCACAATGCGGAATGTCTGCAGGAGATCACCACGGATTTGCCTATAACTCAAAGGGAACAGATTAAGATACATTAGGCGGGTTGGATATGGCAAGGAGTTTTGAATTCTAACCATTTTGGTGGCTTTCCTCTGTACTATTTCGAGGCAGTTCTGATATTGAACTGTCCAGGGTTTCCAGGGTTGCATAGCATATTCCAAATGTGGCCTAATGAATGTTCCAAAAGTCTTAGCGAAAAGATCTTCATCGAAATCCAAAAAGGCTCGTCTGATGGCATGCAACACCGCAGTTGCGCTCTTCGCCACTTTCGAGCAGTGAGAGGATGTGTTTAAGGTGGTGATTGTCAGCACACCAAGGTCCGTTTCGGTTTCCACGTCTTTTAAGGCTTCACCATTGAGAAAGTAACTGCTACTTTCAGCAGATCCAGATGGGTTGCCTAAGCGAAGTATTGTACACTTATCGACGTTTAACCGCAAAAGCCAATAATTCAAACACTTCTCCAACCGAGTTAGGTTGATCTGCAGTTTATCTTCGTCAGCAGGGCTCTGGATTACATTCCAGATTTAAATGTCATCGGCAAACATTGCTGCTTCACAATCGAGATTCTTGACACAATCGTTCACGTATATCAAAAACAGTATTGGCCCTAGTACTGAACCCTGAGGAACCCCACTCTCGACCGCAGCAGAACCTGACCTCTCTTGGCCGATGCACACAACCTGGCGCCGACCCACGAGGAAGTTTTCGATCCACTTGAGGAGGTTACCTCTGATTAAAATTCTTTCTAGCCTGTACAGCAGTCTCACGTGCGGCACAGTATCGAAGGCCTTTTAAAAGTCAATGAAGGCAATGTGAACCCGTGTTGACAGCTTGATAACAAATTATGAGTCTCTGTGAATTTCACCAATTCGCTTTTGATGATCCTTTCCATAATCTTGCCAAGGATGCATGTCAAGCTTATAGACCTGTAGTTTGTCACTGACGCCCGGCTACCGCTTTTGTACAAGTGAGTTATATGTGCCAGCTTCCAATCGAAAGGAAGTGTTCCGGAGCCAAATGACTTTTGAAAAAGCACTGACAGGGGTGCGGAAAGTTCATTGGCGAGTTCTTTCAGAAGCTTGGGTGGAAGCTCGTCTGGTCCTGGGGATTTCGATACTTTTAGTTCATTTTTATTCCTTTTGGATCAGAAATTATGAGAATAGTATGTGGCTAATGCGTGCATTCGGCGGGTTATCCACCGAAGGACGAAGAAACCTTGTCTCTTTTGTGAAGACTGAGCGGTAGAACTGTGAAAAGTACTTGGCTTTTTCCCCTGTTTTCAGAAATGTCGACGCCCACGGCAGTCTTAATCAGCGGTATGTGATGCCTATTCCTTGTACATCTACGGAGGTAACTGTAGACTAACTTTGGATTCTGCGTTGCCTTTTGCAGCAAAGTCTTCTCAAATTCTCTTCGCGTTTTAAGAATAAGGCTTCTCATTTTGTTTCTCTGTGTTTTATACTTATTAAAATAGGCAACTTGATTAGACGCGCAATATTTTCTCCACAACTTGTGTTTCCTGTTTATTTCCCTTTTTAAGTTGCTGTCTAGCCACCCAGGACGCTTGCTGTGATGGACACTCGTTAGTGGGCAGAAGAACATTTCAGAAGGACAACCAATCTTCGTTTACGGTGCTCGAAAACATTGAGGTCCAGTTGATATCTGTTAAATCTGCTCGCATCTGATGAAAGTTTCCTCGCCAAACGTTACGCCGTTTTTCTTCTATAGCAGGCGCAACGGAGAATAAGGAGTCGTCCCACATAAGCACCACATGATCTTTTCGACCGAGCGGAGGCATTGAAATAATCTCGTCAATGCTGCCTAATGTTTTCGTGAAAACCAGGTCGAGACAGTTAGCCCTTTGTCCTTCACGTGTTCTGGTCGGGAAAGGGACATGTTGTGTGAGGAGTGCCTTCAAGGTCTTTTGCAGAAAAACATAATCAAAAGTCGATTGCGGGCATGATGATTGAAGAGTGCTCCAGTTAATTCCTGGTGCGTTGAAGTCACCCATACTCATGACATTAGACCAACTGGAGAAATTTTCTAATTGTTCCAACAAGTGGGTGTCTGCGACTAAGTCTATCCTAGGTGGCCGATAGACAATGAGGACATCCAGACATGGAGAGCCAAGAGCCTTGATTTTGAACCATATGGCTTCCGTGCTGCACGCAAACTTGCTCGTCTTGTCAGACACTATTAGCACGTCTTTCACATACACAAGTATTCCACCACCCTGTCGGTTTTCTCTGTCCCTCCGATATATTTGATATCCAGACAATGTTATTTCGCTATCTCGAATACTTACCGACAGCCAGGTTTCGGTTACTGCTATCACATCCGGAGATACTTCGGCAAGGCAAATTTTTAACTCATCAAGTTTTGATAAAAGGCTTTGTGCATTTGTGTACAAGCACTTCAATTTTGCGCCAACCAAATTTCCTGTTACGTTTGTCAATTTTATGGGCCCAACTGCGTCTCTTCTAACGTCAAGGTCGTATTTCTCTTCCGTTTCTTGATGATTTTCGGTAACTCTGGTTTTTTTAGTGAGAACGTTGGTCGTTACGGAATCAGTTCTGACATCTCTTTGGGCAATTAGTTCCCTGATGGTTTTGGCGCTAGTGAGGTGGCTGCCGTTGTCCTTAGAACAATCGGTTGGTTCACTGGAAAATTCGTATTCTTTTGAACTACCTTCACGTTGAAAATAGCAAGATTGTGTTTGCCAGCCTTCAGTCTTGGTTGTAGTTCCAAGAAAAGTTCCCGGGGTTTCAGCCTTTCTGCAGGCGAGTAGTCCGGTTTAGAAAACCTCTTTACGCGCGTGACGGAGGTTAGTTTTTTCGGATAGGATCGCCTTGATTTAGTCTTTGCTTTCTAGCATTATTTTGAGAGGTCGCGGTCGCGGCGTTTCTAGGCTGTCTTCAGACTTTTGGCCAATCCGGAATGCTTTAATAACTTTCACTTCCACGCCCGGTGGCAGCAACTGGTTTAGGAGGCCATTAATTGAAGCAAGGTCTTCGGCGACTGGGGTCTTCAGGTCGGACTGCAGTTGACTCGTGCAAACCCTGAATAAATAAACACTGTTGCCAATCCTGGTGCTTGGAATTTTCGCTTCCTCCTAAGTTCTCGATAGGGGCACGAGAAAGGTTTACAGAGCTCTCGTTAGGATTTAGTCTACCTCTGACCATACTCTCATCTGAAGGCTTCAATGAATCCCTCAGAGTTGATTGTTATCCAGCTGTTAATTCAGCTCCCAAAACACTAGGGATCCAGATGAAATAAAAGGTTCCTAAGCTGCTTAAAAGAGTTCATACGGCAAGATATCAGAAATCAGAGGAAGCTTGTGTAGATAGGTGTTCCAGCCAACTTGAGTCCGAAAAAAATCCTACCAAACTTAAATCACAGATATCCACCGTAAGGGTCCATTGACCAAGGCTGCTAAAAAAAACTATTCACTATCAGTTTCAGTATATTTGAGGGAGATGTAGGTGAGTCACCTTTGAATTTCCTATTTGTACATGCGAGTTTTGGTATCGAAAATAGTTTATCAATATGTTTGCGAGGCCAATTGATATGAGCCAACTGGCTGGAACATAGTTGAAAAAGAGCAGACAGTGAAAAAAACGCCAGTGATATTTAGGAGAAAAAACTGTCGCCCTTGGGAGGGGGCCCAACGGGGGGCATCGCGGAGGTCACATGAATCAGCACCGAAGAACGAAAGGTGCAGCCAGATGTTCCCTTGCTGATTGCAGAGTCTGTTGAGTGATTTCAAAGGTGGAGATATCCGCCTAGATCATCCTCGATCCGTTGCGGTTAAAACCAAGGGAGAACGTTCGTACACCGCATATACTATGGCCACCAAGTCCAGCTGATGCGAACACTCATGGTGTCACTAATGTGTGCAAATAATTAAGCAGCGAAGACCTCGGGGACCTCAGCATTGGAATTGTGGGAGAGTGAAAGCCCTCGAATGAAAATAAACAAACATAAGAAAATGTTACTCAAATATAGATAAAAGTATCCTAAATACCTTATTTTCTGATGTCACTCTTGCAGCTTTCAGTTCGTATTGTAGCTCGCACAATTATATCGATCTAACTTTCGCTTTAATACCTCCAAGGAGTCCGACATAACAACATCCAGAGGAAGAGTATTCTCAGCTTCAACTATTCTTTTTGAGACGAAGTACTTCCGAGTGTCTAGCCTTGCTCCCTTCACACGTAATTTGAGAGGATGACCTCTCAAGTTCGTTGTTGTTGCTAACTCGAAGAAATCACCTGGGACGAGACACCAGTCCTGGACGCGTTGTATGCGAAATGTTAGTATCAGAACTCAACAAAACTGTCTATAGCGCAAGGGTAAGAGATTGAGATTCGACAGCCATGTTTCATAAGGCTGTGAGCCATGTCCAAGGAAAAGTTTGGTTGCTCACCTTTGGACCTTTTCGAGGATGTTGATGTCCTTCGCCACCCAGGGTCTCCAAGCTTGGATAGCGGACCCCAACTGCGGCCGCACGAATTTTCCGAAGACTTGAGCGAAGCTGTCGGTAGTGAAGGCTGCAAAAACTCGTTTAACGAGGTACAGAAGCGACATGGCTGACTTTGCTACCTTTGCGCAGTGTAGGGAGGGTTTAAGCGAGACGGCGATCCAGACACCCAGGTCCTTTTGGGCATCCAGTTCTTTCAATGGAATGCCATTTATATGGTAAACCGTACGGTTCGAAGGACTGTTTTTCCTGACTCTTATGATATTGCACTTGCTCTTATTAAACGGCAAAAGCCAGTCATTTGACCATTTCTGGAGTCGATTTAAGTTTGCCTGCAAGTTCTCTTTGTCAGCCGCAGTTTGAATGACGAGCAAAAGTTTGAGATCATCGGCAAACATGGCAATATCGCAGTCCAGTTCGTTGGCACATTCGTTGATGCAGACAATGAACGAAATAGGGTCGAGAACAGAGCCTTGGGAACACCACTCTCAACTTCGACCTTGGTCGACAGTTTGTCGCTGATATGGACAGTTTGTGAGTGGCCAGTTAAGATATTTTCTATCCATGTCAGAAGTCTACCTCTTTCTCCTACGTGGTTGAGTTTATAAAGAAGGCGATGGTGCGGCACGCTATCAAAAGCCTTTTTGAAGTCGATATAGACTGCGTGCACTGTATTTCCTCTATCGACCGCCTCAGTCCAACGTTCTTAACGATAGAGCAAATTTGTCTACGGAAACCGTGCTGGACCTCGGAAAGCAGTTGTTAATGTTCTAGGAACTGCATTAGTTGCTGCTTAATTATTTTTTACATGTTTTTGCAGCAAACTGAAAGGCTGAACGGTCGATAATTTTTCGCAGAGACCCGGCTTCCACTCTTATAGAGCGGCGTACTCCATGCGGATTTCCAATCAACTGGTAGACTATTGGTCTGGAAGGATGTTTGGAAAAGCGTAGAAAGTGGTTTTGCCAGTTCTCTCGTGAGCTCTTTCAACAGCTTTGCAGGAACTTCATCGGGACCCGGTGCATTAAATTCCTTTAACCCCGAAAGTTCCTTGAGGTCGAAAGTGTCGGTGAAATGAACAGCCTCGACTATTGTATCCATTTCGAAGCCATCAGTAGGGTAATTGTTTCTCGTTTACTTTGTGAAAACAGCCCTGGAAAATTCCAAAAGATGAGCAGCCTTCGCATTGTCTTTAGTAAGGTCTTTACCCTCGGCGGTCCTCAGCAGGGGTATTGGATACTTGTTCCGTGTATTCTGCCTGAGGTAACCGTGAAACAGTTTTGGGTTACGGTGGCCCAGTTCAGCATATCCACTTCGAAATACTGTCTTGTTCTAACAATAAGGCCCTTGAATCGACTTCTCTGCATTTTGTACGCATTTAGAGATGCAAAAGTTCTGTATATAAGCGATTTTTCCACAATCTCCGCTGTTTGTTTAATTTGATTTTATAGGCCTGCGTAAGCCATCGCGGTCTGTTCGTTAACCTTTTTCTTAAAATCGGACAGTGATTTTCCATGAGCCTTTGCAGTATGTCCCGGAACGTTTCCCAGTCCTCGGTCATGTTTCCAACGAATAAAGGTTCCCACTGAGTGCGCGTGAAGGTTGTTGGTGTAACTTCCAACGTGCTGGCCCCCAGGCAGTCGTCAATGTCCACTATTACAAATAAACCCAACGGTCAAGAACGCCAGATTCCCGTTCAAACGAACAATATTGGAGCTTAGCAATGAATCTAGCTTGAGCGCTGTTTTCAAGACAAAGCCAGTAGTTTTAGAGACTGTACCATATCCCGTTGTGTCAAGGGACAGCTATAATGCAAACGAAACAAGTTTGAAGGAGGAGTGTTATAAAATGTGACCAAAGTCACCATCAAATCATGGCAATCACATGTTGACTTTGTCGGGACAGGAAATCCCTGCGATATTAAGGAACTTGCCAGACAGAGGGCAATGCGTGATAATTCAAGGACTTCCGAATTCACAGCCGGTACCTCTAAAGAGTGAGTCTCAGTAGACCTTAAACACTTCCAATGTTTCCACAACGATCTTCTGCGCCCATGTTTCTCACAAAAGTGCTGAACAGTGTTGATGAGGTGCAATTTCAACCTCTCCGAGGTCGAAGCGATCATTTCATACTTCGCTGAGACTATTCTATTTTTTAGATGATCGTGAAGCCAACTAGAGTTAGAAGACAAAATCAGCATGCTGCCTTCGATCAAATGAAGTTCGAAATCGACAACGAAAACTAAAATTAGGTATTGACAGCAATGTAGCCTAGGATTGGGAATGGTTCAGTTAGCTATGACATTTTCTCCTCGGAAACCACTGCCCAATTTCACGGAAGAGAATGAACAACAGACCCCAGTGACTGACTCGGATGTTAAAAAATAAGTGAAAAAAGCAGAGATTTGGGATGAAATATGTCGCTGATGGGCATCCTGTGTCACTAAATGCGCACAAAGCAGAAAGACACCAGGTTAAGTGACTTATCCTAAGAACACGTAAGTGTTAAAAAGAACCTGCTTACCCATGCTGTGGAAAACTCGAAGTTATTCTGCAACTACACAAAAAGGAACACGCGAAACAGTAACCATATCCACCCATCCACTCTATCCTCTAGTAAAGGCCTAGAGATCAGTGAGGATGGAGCAAAAATTGGACCCCTTCCATGGATTAAAGTGAATTTACTTCTCTTAAGTACAACTTAGATGAGGGTCTAATGATCAGCAGCGTAACTTTTGCCAAAATGACTATTCGTTAAGAGTTTTTCGTGCTTATTGAGTCATAATTTCCCGGTTCAGGTGATATAAAGCCCAAATTACCTAAGCAGCTAACTGAGGAACTAGCGAAACCGTTGAACATGCGCTTCCGAGCCTTCTTCGGTGCCAGTTTTTTACTCGCTGATTGGAAATCTGCTCGGCTGACACCACTATATAAAGTTGGCCTAAAGATCTCCAAAAACGATTACAGACTAATCAGCCTAATTTCAATCTTCCGTAAAATTATGAAAAAGTAATTAAACGACAGCTAATGCGCTTCCTAGAGCAGCATAAACTACTATCCCATGCGCAGCATGGATTCTGTAGTGAAAGATCGAATATACCGAATTTGCTTTAACGATGCGAAGCTGGACCAGAGCACTCAATACAGAAGGCTTTGTGCAGGTAACCATTGATTTCCAAAAGGCCTTAGACAGTGTTCCGCAGCAGCGTTTCCTGTACAGCTTGGAATTGATGGGAGCTGCAGGCAAACGTCTTACGTGGATTGAAATTTTCTCGTTGGTCGTTGTCCAGTTCTCTACGTAGGATGATATCACTCAAGGTTCACAGTCACAGAGATTGGAATCCCACAAGGTTTTGTGCTTGGACTGACCCTATTTGTATTATTCATTAATGATTGTGTGCAGTAATGGGCGTGCCATTGTGCTTTGTTTGCGCTTGAGATAAAATCTGGAAAGCAACCCACAATGCTGTTGAAGAAGCCAAATTCCAAGAAAATCCTGGTCGATTGGACGAGTGCTCCAGCAGAGGACTTTTGGTTATTAACTCGACAAAAAGTACGCGCAGCTGCGTCTGGGAAATCGAAATCAGGTCCCTGATATGCTGCTCTATTATCTTAATCTGTCAGTCCGAGAAGCAGGAGCACAGAAGAATCTCGGTGTTTGGATACCAGAAAACCTGAAGCCGGCTTAAAAGCAACTTAAATCCTGTACACTGTCAAGTTAACATTTACCGATTTTAACGAAGATTACTTTTCTAAGGTCTTGCGTATACTTATAAGGCCACTTTCTAACTTTGCGATTGAGGCCTGCGGACCCTGGATGCAGTAGGATCAAAACTTACTCAAAAGGATGCAGAGACGAGCCTACAAAATAAAAGTGAACTGTCATACGAGATCCGCTTACATAACCCAAATCTCTATTTTCTGAGTTAAAGACATTAATGTAGAGATTCGATGCAAACTTTATGCATTTTGTGGGGCTTGGACTGCACCATACTGTGTTATGATTTCTTTCAACTCAACACTACAATTAATCTTCGATGCCATTCCTTCAAATTACGTGTACACCGAGGAAGATTAAATAGGTGAAATTATCTTATCCCCTAAACGTGTCGTGGTACCATGCAATAACGTGCTGGAGACAATTGCAATGGAGACGTTCAACCATCGGCTTCATAGATATATGCTGTGGCAGCCAGCGGACTCTATGACTAATCAACTATAAAAATCAAGTTTATAATTTGAGCATAAATCTACATCCGCTCGGACATGGAGATCAAGGCGTAAAACTATTTTACTTAAATACACTTAACTGAACTGAATTACGCACAGTTGCCCTGTTAGTGCTGAGTGGAAGGCTCTGCACGTGCTTATTTTTATCTCATCCTGTGTGAATACACTTAAGTGCAAACCCAACATGCAGAAAGGTTCTCATTCGCCAGCTGCGTACCAAGCGGCGCAAATGGAATTTATTCTACTATTCGCTATAAGTGAGTTGTCATTTGTGTTAAATAATTTCGATAAGCCAATGATTGGCTATTTTTCGCATGCAGGAACATAACCAACATCTATCTGAACTTTCCTTATCGACGGCTACATTTTTGGGCACTTTGTAAAAAAGAAGGAGTTCGAAAGCGTTCACCAATCTATACCTAAAAAACTAAATTGGTTGAGCACTGCAAAGTCAGGAACACTACCCTCAAGACGAAACCTGGAACAGGGCTCCGAGTCTGCATACTCCATCAAATCAGAAGATTGATTCGACCGATTTTGCACCCAAAATTTATGGAAGGTGCCCCTAATGCACCAAACCTTGTGATGGTTGTCGAAAGCGAAGGGTGGATTTTAAGTAATTTTATAGTCCTGGGTGGTTTTTACAATGCAATGCCTTTAACCGAAAAGAACTGATGATAATTTACTATGCACGTCAGTGTTAAATCCCGACGAGTGTGATAGAGGAAAAGGCAAAGCCGGTTTCTGGAACGAAACACTTTATTCTGGGCCGAAAGCAAACAGCAGATCTCAAGTTCATCAACTATCGTCTAATTATTTAGTTCTCGGAGTTCTCAAACATTCCGACCAATCGTGATAGAGAGCGTTCTGGCACTTTCTGGCCTGCAACGTCGCTTTCATTCATTTGTCACATCTCACGTTGGAAAAACCCCTGGCAGAATATTCATGAATTTGGGCCGCACGCTTGCCTGGGGGCTTGATGCATGCTCGGTGCAGTGGCGCAACTTCTCGAATTTGGGCCGCACACTTGCCTGGGTGCTTGACGCGTACTCGGTGCAGCGGCACATACCGATTGGTTGCCTGGTTGCCTGCGCATTTCTCAGCCGGCTTGGCCTTTTTCGACGTGCCATTTCCGCCTTGGGCCACGACTCAACTGTGGATCCCGTCTTCGTAACACCTACCGCTTTTGGAAGTGGACCTTATATCGTTTCTCTTCGGGTCAACGATGAGTTTTTTGTGGTTGTGTTTTTCTATGACTCTTGCAGAGGTAGTATCGGCCTTGTGCCTGCTTCGGGGTAGGGACCTAAAAGGTGTCAAGTGGCAAATCAAGAGGTATTTGGCCATCCTTTGTGAACCTCCGTTTAAGCTGGTTTGCATGTCGTTTAATTATCCCTGTTGCCGTTTCCACCTCAACGACAACGCCTTTCGACTTTCTGGCAATGCCCTTTACTCACGCCAGTGCACCGAGCACGCATCAAGCTCCCAGGCACGTGTGCGGCCCAAATTCGAGAAGTTTCCGCCAGTTGTTTTTCCAACGTGAGAAGCGACCAATCAATGCAAGCCAGGTTGCAGGCCAGAAAGTGCCAGAAAGATCTCCGTCACAATTCGTAGGAAAGTTTGAGTACCCCAAGAACTAAATAAATAGACGAAAGTTGATGAGCTTGAGATCTGCTGTTTTCTGTTGGCCCAGAATAAAGTGTTTTGTTCCAGAGACCGGCTTTGCCTTTTCCTCTATCACACCCATCGGGATATAACCAACTGGTGACGCAGATACCCGAACTAATGATTACAACAGAACAAATCAAGCAGTTACTCGACGAACAACGGGCTAGTTTTGCGGCTCTGTTTTCAGAAATGCAAAAATTTGGACTCCGGCTGGGTAGAACAAACGAAAAGAACTTGAAGACCGGATAACAGAATTTAATTACGATACCGACCGCGGTGTCAACATTGAAGTTTAGTACCGAAAATATGCACTTCTTTTTGAAGAGGAAATCTCAAATTTGGAGGACAAAGAAAAGGTGGAAGTTCTGATATTGAAGCAAGGCCAGCGTTAGCATGAGCGGTACGTAAAGTTCATTTTGCAACAGAAGCCGGTAGATATTTCATTTGAGGAAACGGTTAAGAATTTGAAATCGTTGTTTAGTTTTTCAAAGTCCTTATTCAATCGACGTTACCAGTGTTTTAACATAGAACGGCAGCCTCACGAAGACTATTTTGACCTAGCTGGTCGATTGAATTATGCCTATTTAGAATTTTTTTAAAATTTAGAATTTATATTTGGTAAGCACCGGCAAGGCACTGTTTGAGTAAACATTAGTAACGAAATAAAGTTATGACAATGTGTGCAGATAAAATGTACAAATAAATAACTTATCCTGCTATGTCAACAGTTAGCGATGTTTTAAAATTAATGGTGAACTAGAAAAATAGGCAGTGAAAAAAAATTCTACCATAAAAATGGAGGCAGAGTTCAATAAGCCTTCATTTTTGAATAGAAGGTAGGAGAAAAACCTGCTTAGGAAAAAATGGTCAGGTGGTAGAGTAGGGTAATACGGTAGAGCATTTCAGAATGAGATAATGAAACGTAGAGATGATTCGTTCTTGATCACTTAGGCGTATGAAACAAAATCTAACGAAAATGCGTCAATGAACTTAAGTCCTCAGCATCTTAGGATCCAGAATTGAATTCTGATGATGGTAAGTATCCAAAGAAACGGTAGCATTTTAGACTGTGGACCACCGAATGTGTACGTCCGAATGACGTCATCATTTGGAGGACAGGTGATATAAGGAGACATCATAGTTCATGGGTGACTCGAGGAAGCGAAAATGTAGTTTCAATAGGGTCACTTAAATTTCCGATGGTCCTTTCTCCGAGTCATGGGGAAAGCTACTGGGAAAAGATGAGGAAAATAAAAGGTGATTAGAATCAGTGTTAAGATAAATGTGCAGTCTTCGCTTAAATGCAGATAGACTAGTTAACGACCTAATTTCAATTGGCAAGTTATTCCAAAGAAAACTATACCTAGAAGCAAAGAAGAGAGAGCGTTTACACGTGGAGAATGCAGGGGGAGGTTTAATTAGTGCATAATTTCTTAGGTTAAAAGGAAGAATAACGGGGGTAATGACAGAAAGCTTGTGGACAGTTGAACTATTATTGAGTCGGAAAACGAGACAAAAGCCTGTTTCAAGTCTCCTGACCCAAAGAAATTTTCGCTTCATTAGCTGGTGTCTTGTTGAGTAGGAAGGAGTTAAAAGAGTCGGAAATAGGAGTCTTTTCGTGAAAGGTCTTTGGACATTTTCAATTTTTGAACGGATAGATTTGTTCATTAAACCGAAGAAAGGACAGCAAAATTCAAGAATGGGAAGTACAAACATACGATAATGTCTTAACTTAATTTCGGGAAGGTAGAAATTATAATAAATAAAGCCACAAATCTGAGCAGCTTTGGCCGTAATTCTATCGGCATGAGGCGAAAGAGTTAATTTATTGGTGTAGCTTAAGCCCAAGTCCTTAATGGAGGAACATTCAATCATATGGCAACCTTCAAAAATAAGGGGTTGCGGCAGCCTTACAAGCCCAAAACTCATGTAGCGACACTTAGTAGGTGAGAACTCCATTAGCCATGTGGAGGTCCAGGCCGAAAGAGCGTCTTAGTTTGAATGAATTTGTTCTAGGCACCGTTCGGTCGTAGAGTTAGAGAAGGAATACACGCATTTGAGGTCATCAGCATAAATAAAAGATTGAGAATGTTTAACTTTCATGTATATACAGTAAGAACAACAAAGGACCTAATACGGTACCTTGAAGGACACCACTAACAATCGGGGTAGCACGTGAGTATGAGGACCCTACTAAAACGTTTTGCTTTCGATCATTTAGGTATGATCTAATAAAGTCAGTAAGGGGACTATGAAATCCTATAGCTTGTAGTTTAGCTAGAAGTCGTTTATAAGGCACCTTATCGAATGCCTTACTAAGATCAAAAAAGATAACTACCACAGAGAGATGATCACTACGAAGAGAGGTTAGTAGATATAAAAAAGACATGTGGCAGGTTTCACAAGAGCGGTCCGGTAGGAAGCCGTGTTGGGAAAAGTTGATTATTTGATTGTTTATGCAAAAATGCGTGATTTGTTTTGCAATTAGTTTTTCGAAGAGTTTAACAAGAGAGGGCGTTTTATGAACACCGTTATAGTTATGAATGTCCGAGCGGGAACAAGATTTAAAAGCTGGTATTATAATAGAAGTTTTCCAATAATCGGGGAAGAAACCATTTTCGAGAAATACTGAGAATAACTGGCTTAGTAAAGGTGGAAAATCCCTTACCTGTTTAATTAGTGAGATTGGAATGTTATCAGTTCCAAACGAATGTGAATTTTTTAGGTGAGCTATTTCCTTTTGAATACATGAAGGTGAGAAATTAATGGTTGTTAGAAGCGAATTCGAAAGCAGAGAAAATGCGGGAGTGGGGCTAGCTTCAGTGGTAAAGTGGTTGGCAAAGAACGAATTTAACAACTCTGCTTTGCCCAAATCGTCTGTAACAAATTTTTTTTACAGTAGAGTAAGGGCGGAGTTACATTCAGACGCTTAGCCGATGACCAAACATGGAAGATATAAGCAACCAATTTGGATGAATTGCCATCACTTAGTGCCCGAGACTCCCTACGCTTATCTCTCGCGAGCCTAATTTTCGCTGCTTATTCAAATATTTGGACAATCCTTAAATGAACTGACAAAGAGATTAAGATGAATCTTTAAGTTGTTTTCGTAATTTTTTAAGTCTATTCTGGAGAAAATGCGGAACAGTAGAAGAAGCTGTATTCGAATTAAAAATCTTAAACGGGATAAAAGCCTGGATTTTTCTGTGAGGCTCTGCAATAGCTCACGGAAAAAGTTTGGATCGTTGATTAAGAATAGGTTATGCCAATCTAGAGTGCTTACGAAATTATTTATCATTTCATGGTATGTGTTAGCAAAGTCGAGGTTATTGCATTTAACCTCAGGCTTCGTAAGAAGGGGGACTGGAAAACAACAGTGAATTATTGCGTGATCACTTGTGAATAGATCATGAGAAAAATTCATAAAGAGAGGGTGGACATCATTTGTAAAAATTAAATCTTAAATTTTGTCATTTCTAGTAACTGATCTGACCAGTTAAGACATGTTTGAAAAGTCAATAGTATCGACCAATTTCTGATGTTTAGGCGGAGAGGAATTTGCCTGCCGGTCAATGTCTGGCAGATTGAACTCGCCTACGATTATTTTGACATCAAATTGAGTGTCTGCAACTTTTTTAAATAGTTCACAGAGCTTGCTTTCATTGCCAGAATAACACGGAGGATTATAGACACAGCCAATTAACGCTTTTTTTATTGTGAGGGAGGATGACTGAAGCAAAAGCATACATTTCCAGAAAAAGGACGAAATGTTCAGATGAAAAGAGAAATGTACAAAGGATGACTTAATATACAGGAGGCAACCACCGCCACGTTTTTTTCAGCGCGGTCTTGTCGGTACAAATTGAAATTATCTATAGCAAGCGTTGAGTCAAAAATAAGAGAGTGAGCCCAGGATTCAGTGATGCACAGCACATCTGGATCAAGCTCAAAGGCTACTGTTCTAAGCTCAGCCATCTTATTTACAACTGATCTCGCATTGAGTGAAACTAAGCTGAGCGTATTCCTGAGCTGCAGGTTACGCTCATCAGTATTTATAAAAAAAGGATTATTTGGTGGCGGAGAAGAAAACTGGAAAGAAGAAACGAAAGGTGGGAAACAAAATTGCTCTGGTCTACAATTTGTCGAAATGTTACTGTTAAGAGAACTGAGATTATTGTACAACGGCATATTTGGATGAAAACCTTGTAAAGGAAGGCTATATTGTGGCATTTGAAAGATAGGGGGTGGCATAGAAATGAGATTTTGAGGGAAGTTCGCATAAATTGGCAAAAAACGTGCATTTGAAAAAGGAATAAATGATTTCGAAAAACTGGTAACATAATTAGAAGCGTTAATTATTTGGGGATTACGGACACTTTTGGGTTGGGAAAGATGCTAACGTTAGCATTCGCAGCTGTTGTAGATGCTGAGGTGTTAGCAGGTTTCACATCGGTAATTACATTACAAATTTTAATGGCTGGATAAGCTAATGATTCAGATATACTAGGAGTTTTCTTAGGTTTAGTAGATTTGGCAGCTATAGCAGGCATGGTTTGCTTGGGATGCGAAAGAGGAGGCCTTGACACAATTTCACTCAAACCAGGAACAAGGTTAACGGGTGAAGATTCAGCTGGAATCGAATGTCCTGTCGATCCGGAGAGCCGTGGGCTTACATTAGCTACAGGACAAACCTCTGATATAACTTTTGATATTGAAGGTGTAGAAGAACGCTTCTTGTTTGCTAATGAGGGTGAAACCCGACGTTCCATTGGGATTTTATCCCTACAGATAAAAAATTTGTTTTTTTTTTCAAATATTGAGCAGAGTGCTCATGCTTAGAAAAAATAAGGGCAACTTCAATCGCTGAAAAACGTTTGACCAGAACTGGCGGGATTTTGCAACGGGAAGACAACCTTTTAGCTACAGCAACTTTAAAGTTAAAGCCGCATGAGTAAAGGAAATGAAATGCAACGTCCAGGGGGATTTTACTCTTTGGGTCGTTTTTTAAAAGAAAATTGAAACTTCTCTTATGTCGGTCAATTGACTCGGTACTGACCATGTTTATAAAAGGCTCTATTTTCACGCATTGTTGAGAAGTGAGTGAAGACAAATTTCCCTCAAAAATAGTACCAAGGATCGTGAAGAGAGAACCATATTTAGACATAAAGGTATTCAAGTTTTCCAGGGCGTCAAGGTCTTATTTCTTCATACTTAAGGTGGGTTGCTCTAGTAGAAGTTTTACGCGAAGAGGATGTTTGCGTCTAAGCACTGACTGGGGTTTCATATTGATTTTAAAATATAAGTATTTTCCAAATCCATAATAAGAAAGGAAAATTGTCACTAGTGACGTTTTTCGGAATAAAAGATGTAATATTTGAAATATGTGTTTTAAGCAAGGCACTGCAAGCAAATATGTGCTAGGTAACGAGTTTAAACTGAAAATAGAATTAGCGAAGAGGCTATGCAGGATGAAAATTTATATCAACTGGTATACTAGTTACTGCAAAATTATTCTCCGCTGGAAATAAGGTAAACTTACGAAATTTCAACTTTATTTATAGAATTAACCTTTATATTCCGTCCTTTTGACGTAAATCTGCGAGAACTTTTAATGAGGCTATGTAGGGGAAAATGTTTACAAAACTTTTATATTTTTAACCCTTTTGCAATTGCAATAGCTGCATGTTTGTGCCATGGCCGGATGTGGCGAGACCATGGACTAGATTCTATATGGATTTCGCTGGACCATTTTTAAACCGAATGTTTCTAGTAGTCGTCGACGCATGGCCAAAGTGGGTAGAAGTTTTTGATGTTGCGGCAGCCACTGGTGAGGTCACATCAAAAAAGACGGAAGAACTTATCTTCAGATATGGCATCCCCACAGAGATTTTGACGGATAACACCACCCAGTTTACGTCATCAGTGCCCCGACGGTTGTGCCAGAAATGGGGAATCTGACATGTGACGTCACCGCCATTTCATCCCCAATCGAACGGTCAAACAGAACGTTTTGTTGACACCTTCAATAGAGTTATGAGAAAGATGTGGAAAGCAGGGGTTAAAATGGACTACGTCACTACGTTCCATTTGGCCTATAGAACAACCCCAAAAAATGAGCATGGTGTTCAAACACCAGCCGAACGTTTTCTGGGCAGACAACCTGATGTACGACTTCAGTACCTAAAACCTGAGGTTCGACTTTCCCATAAGCCAAAATACTATTTTCGGGAGGAAGAAAAGGTGTTTGCCCGAGTTTATAACCCTGGCGAGAACCTGTGGGTAGAGGATATTGTCAGAAAGTTGAAAAAGGCGTTGTATTTGAGGTGGAAACGGCAACAGGGATAATTAAACGACATGCGAACCAGCTCAGACGGAGGTTCACCACGGATGGCGAAATAGCCCTCGATTTGCTATGGGACACTTCTGAGGTCCCTACACCCGAAGAAGGCACAAGGCCAATACCACCTCCCGTCCACCAAAGTCATAGAAAAACCCAATTACAAAAAAATTCATCGTGGAACCGAAGAAGAAACGATATGAGGTCCACCTTCCAAAAGCGGGAGGTGTTACGGAGACGGGATCCACATTTGAGTCGTGGCCCAAGGCGGAAATGGCGCGTGTTGACGCACGCCGAAAAAGGCCAAGCTGGCTGAGAAAAATGCGCAGGCAACCAGGCGACCAATCTGTATGTGCCGCTGCACCGAGTACGCGTCAAGCCCCCAGGCAAGTGTGCGACCCAAATTCTAGAAGTTGCGCTGCTGCACCGAGCACGCATCAAGCCCCCAGGCACGCGTTCGGCCAAAATTCGAGGAGTTCCCGCCGGGGGTTTTCCCAACATGAGAAGCGTCCAATCAATGAAAGCCACGTTGCAGGCCAGAATGTGCCAGATCGCTCTCCGTCACGATTGGTCGGAATGTTTGAGAACTCCGAGAACTAAATAAATAGACGATAGTTGATGAGATTGAGATCTGCTGTTTTCTGTCGGCCCAGAATAAAGTGTTTCGTTCCAGAAACCGGCTTTGCCTTTTCCTTTATCACACCCGTCGTGATATAACTGTCAGATGGAGAAATGAAAAGGCATGGCAGTGCCTATTGAGATGAGAGTTGTAAAGCTGCTTCAGAGTGGTAAGGGGAGTAAAAGTATGACCTTTTAAAAGCCTTAAAAGTAAAATTTCCTTATGTAATCAGCAAACCCACAAAGGATGAAAGCCTTTATGCCAAAAAATTTGATGCTTCGTTAAATAAAGGTGTTTCGAGGACAAAACTGACTAGGTGAATACGTTTTGACCAATTCACCAGCGTGCAAATAAACTACATATAAATAAGCTGAATTTCCATCCGAGCCCACCATACATTTTATACAGAAAGGTTCTTATATCAATAGGTTTAACATTTTGGGGATAAATTCGGTAGGTTGGCTAGCATTGGAGACAATAAGGATGGAGTTCTCTAAAGATATTAAATTTTTGGAACATTATATGTCAAGATCCTTGATAACTGCGGGCAAATTTAAGTTGTGTCCGTTTATGCTTAGTTGGAGCTGATTGTCTCGAACAAACATAACGGAGCATTTGTGCCAAGGAAGGTAAAAGGCACTATAATCAAAAGCCTGAAGATCATTTAAAGAGTCCGAGCGCGATGTTGCCAGCTGAAAGTTTGTATCGATAGGCAATCTTCAATCTATCGGCATGAAATAAATTTGGTGCAGCTTTGGCAAAAAGTTGAAATAAGAAAGGGTCAAGCAGGTTAGCCTGAATAACTCCACTCGTCAAACGTGTTGGTTTGTGATATCATTCAATATCTTAAATCTTTGTGTGTGAGAGCCTAAGCTGTTGATAGTAAATTCAGAGTTTGACCAACTATGACAAAAGAGGAGACGTTAAAGAGAAAATGAGCATGGGCATGAGGACCGAAGGTGCTAGTGAAATCGAAATAAACTGTGTAAAGTGCAAGACCGTTGTTCATAGACTGTAAAATATTATCAAAGATGGCAGATGTTCCAAGACCTTTTTTGTGCTTCCCGTGCTTAACCGCACGTAAAAGGCTATTCTTTGTTAGGTGAAACACCGCGTAATCATTAATCAAGGTCTCCAAGATATTCGAAGATGCGTTAAGTGTGGTTATTAGCCAGAAGTCGTCAAATTACATAGATTGGCTGTGTTTGGGTATAGGTAGAATGTGTGATTTCTTCCACAGAATCGGAAAGTTTTCACTTCTGAGAGCGGGACTCAGTAAATTACATAGATGAAATGGAAAATATCATTTGGATCCACCTTCTTGTGCTAACTGGGACTGTATATAGTGCAGGACTAGGAGATTGACGAAAACGTCCAACGGCAACGGTTGCGTCCCAAAAGATAACAGTAAGTGTTTCGAGGATGACTAGGTAAAACCTGAATAGCCGAAAGTGGAATGGTCCAATTTTCAATAAAGGTTCCGGAAAAGAAAATGTCAAAACTAACAGCCATAAACTTGGCGTCAACTCTAGGATTTCCAAGTGCATCTCAAAGGGTGGGGTACTGCGTTTTTTTTTTATAAGCACTTTCTGAGCAGGAAAAACGTTTCAAAGGATTAAGAAAGCACTAATAATTATATATATCCAGAAGTTTTTTCCCCACCAGCCTGATTCCCACTGCATATTTAGCCCGATTTTTCCTGTTAACTAGCATTAAAAACAGTTATTATTATCAGACGAGAGTCTGGAGCAAGACCATCTTATTGGGCAATGAGCTGGACTCTTGAATGAGCATTCACTGGTGAAATATGTTGGTTTCTACGAGAAGGCAACTAAGTAATATAATGCTTGACGGGCCACGGACCATCGGGAATGGATTAACCCACCAGGGCCTACAGCGTGAAACCTAAGGTTGCAGGGGTAAATGTTCGTAATGGTTACTCTGCTCGAGACGTGTACATACGCTACATCATTAGAATAGAGAGGTCAAAACCATTAAGCCTTTTGTTTACAGTTCATATGAATATATTCTGATAGATACCAGTGGACCGGTGACTTCCCTCAAGAAACAATAACGAAACACACAAGGTACTTGAACGGCGGGCCGCAATAAGCAAATAATAATAATAATAATAATAATAATAATAATAATAATAATAGTTGTATTTAATGCCGGTTTACAGGCATTGTCAGATGAAATATTCAGTGGGTAAAGGCTGGCAGTGAAAAAAACTCCTGAATATATATCATTATAAATGTTTTTCCTATCTTTATGTTATTCAGGAGAAAAAACTGCCGCCTGTAAGGATGATAGCAATTCAGATCAGGGAAGGGCAAAAAAAATTGCAGTCTGTATGCAGTCTCTCTGTCTTTGCTAGGAACCGGGATTCTGCCCCAGGCAAGAAAGCATCCGTGTACGGTTGCTCACTGTCTGCAGAAGAAGTCAACGGGTGCAGGCTGCAGAGATGTGGCCGTATCCCTCAAGGTAACACCTGGGATCGGGTTCAAATGCCGCGCACTCCATCGAACAGGAAAACAGATTCTACCGTGTCGGCACCTAGAATTCTTGGAAACTGTTCTGAATGCAAAAAACTACTAATAGTTATCTTAAACAAAGAATAACTCCGCTGGAGTTTTATATTATGGGGAAGTTTATTCCACATGGCCATGGCGTTTACCGAAAATAACCATTGATAGTTAACTGTACGACTATTCAAAAGCTTAAACAGCAAAAAGAGTCCCTTCTTTACTCGGCGAAAACATAAGGGATCAATGTTTACACGCCCACAGCGTTCTTGATATGATAGATTACGGTGCTCCAACGATAAAATTCTTTTCGTGAAGAAGTCCTGGACCACCATTGCTTCACAAGAACGCTTTTCTACACTGTAAAACACGTTTTCTACGGCAATTATTACTTAAACAAACACGTCACAAAAGAAGATGATGACTGCGGATGTTGTGACAGGTCTAAAAGTGTTTTCTTTCTTGAACATCAGGAACAATCGCCAGGACATCACAATATTTTTAAATGCTATTTTCGATTTGCTTTTTAACCTTATTGCGCACTATTTGGCTTGAATGTGTTCTTTGCGGTAATTTAAGTGAATAATTTCCCTCCACTTTTGGTCCCTGCTCACAAGTAAAATAAACAAGTGCTGAGTTCAGGTTTAAAACTGAAAAACCATGCATAAAAAACTATTGTTTAGAATGTTAGACCTCTAGAGACTACACAACCCTGGTTCATGTAGTTATTACGCTGCTACTTAATTTTGAGAAATTTTCAAATCTGTCATGGGAAAAAGGCATTAAACTAAGTTCAATATATCGAAAAAGGTCTAGAGGCTAAAAGTTTGTTTAATTCAACCAGTAATAATAACCTTGAAATTGGTTTTCCTGTTGGCGCCGGTTAGGTTTGACCCTGGTTTTTTTTCTGTGTAACAGGCATAAGATCGCCCTTTCTTCATATTGATCACTTCTTAAAAATTCATCTAGGGAATATGCTTCGGGATCAGTTGCTTGATAATCCAGGCTTTCATTCGGGTACAGCACTTCCAGCGTATCCTTATACTTCCGCCACATCCGTTCGCTACTCAGAGAGACCAAGGCCATCGAGCGCGCGAGATCCAGTGTATGTCGATTCATTAGAAGGAGGGTACTTGAATCAAGTCGGTAGTTCTCGAATGCGTGGACCAAACACAACTAATCTTCAATCACCATATGATAGTCGACCATCCTCGATGGACCGTGGATCTAATTATCCTCCAGCAAATAAGGCATGTTACTTAAACGCAAACCAGCGCCCATCGCGAACAAATGTTCCTCTATCAAATTATCCAGTTCAACCTGCTGCCTATCAATCAAACATAACTAACTATCCTTTTTCCCAGAGTGCTCTTTTACAACAACCCCAACGACGAGCCCATTCCTATGAAATGAATCTTGAAAAACAAGGCCTTTGTGAGTATGCAAATGTGCTTGCAGCTGCTGGAGCGGTGCAGAATAATCCCTCTCTTAACATTTATGGAAATTATGAAAGTGATAGAATCGATAGCGTCGGAAACTCGATGCCAGTAATGACGCCAATCATGGGATACGGAAATCAAGGGATCGCTCATAATACTAACTACGGTGGAATAGGAATTTCGGGAAGTTCAGGGGTGATGACAATGTCCAATAGCATCGACGTTGTAACCATGCAAAGAGAATGCGTCCGCCTGCATCAGGAACTTGATATTACCAAAGAAAAGTTAAACGCGTGCATGACGAGTATAAGGACATTTTGGAGTCCAGAGCTGAAACGGGAGAGAGCAATGAGGAAAGAAGAAAATGCAAAGTATGCTATCCTTGCCGACCATTTGCACCAACTACAACTTGAAAAGCAGGTGGGAACTTTCTTGAATTTTAATTATTTTTAGAAAAGCTTGCACCTTTACATGTTGTTAGTTAAAACGTATATAGGTTTGTCACCGCAGGTTATATTGAGAAAAAGTATCCGGAATGACGAAGGGTGATAAGAAACCCTTATATGTTGTACTTGAAATTTTTGATTTGCCAATTCTTTTCATTTACACTTTCAACTGTGCCGTTCATGACCTGCTCATTAAATGTGCCGTTACAACTGAGCTCTCCTTAAAGTTATTTGGAGGAGATGGCAAATTTTCGCTGTGGTAAATTTTTCTGGAAGATACTGGTAAACCAAAATCATTCAAGTCTTATGACTATTACAGATACACTTGTCTCCATCCTTCCAAATTGTGACCAGCGAATGACAAACAATTAAATACCTTATAACTAATGTATTCAAAGATTCCCAACATGAACAATGGAATAGTATTAATCAAAATAAACGACCATAAATTCTATTTAAAACGCTGAACTAATGCATAGCATGTTTTTACGGAAAATGCCTATAGTTTATAGTAAAATTAGAGTGTTTCTGATGAAAGTCTTTTTGCAACTCATTGTTTTAAATTTTAAAGCAGCGGTTTATTTCGAATCATTGGAAGATGCAGAACATTGCATCTCCATTTTTGCTTATTGTTCTATTCGGTCTGTTGGCTATGTTATTGATGCTTTGCCATTTTATACTACTCCAAAGCTTACTGTATTCGTGACGTCCGTTTTTTATCCCTCTTACGGTTCAGTAGTGCACGCCCTTAAACACCCAAAAACATGCAATTTATAATTTTGTGCAGTTTACCTACTGCGCTGTCTGTTTTCTCACAATTTGCCGAAAAAATAGAACAGATGCTTCCGCTCTGCTTAAAGGCAACACATTTCACTCAAGCAAAGAACGTTCCCGCTTTTAAATAAACAAATAAATGTGGGAAGTTTATCAATTGATTTGTTAGTTGTAATACTTGTGCAAAGATATGGAAAACGTGATTATTTTTGAGTTATTCCGTCTTAAGTAACTGCATAGTAAGCAACATACAGATGAGTGCTAGACTAAATTTAACTTCAATCTGATGTTTTACTGTAGCGTGCACGACTGCACTCACCATAAAGGATGATGTAATTTCGTTTTACCGTGTTTTGAATTCTCGTTTGATTCCTAAATTACCGAAAGCGTTTTAGCATGTATGAAATAAAAATTTCCCCTGTTACATTTAAAGTGGAGGGATCGAGTATTTACATTGAACGAGCCTTAAGAGTACTTGCTGACTTGCTAATAAACTTTTTAATTTAGTTCACTTCGTAGTATCAACAATCTTGGCATTCAGGGTGGAAAATATAGACCCTGTTGCAACAACCATTATCTAAAATCTGCCTGTTTTTAAGAGCAATGATTTTTAAAAGAAACATATTTTGTAATCTAGCAAAACTTTATTTCTTATTGCCTACAAATATGTGAATGCAAGTGGTTAACAAACAGCTATAGACGCAGATAAAATCATATTTGCTATGGGTAAACAAAAATCGTAAACTGTTTTGTTTTTCTTTAGAACGAGGATATAAAAAAACATTTATTTAAGCTTATTTAGGTTATTGCTCTTATACTGATACTTGTTCTTTTATAATCTAATGAACCAATAATCCGAATGTGGGAGGCATATTAACACCGTACAGGCTTAGACATAATTTGGCAGATGTTAACACCCATAAATTTAAGGTACACTTTATTTGGGTTCTCATCGTGCGTTGTCATATCCTAGTATCAAAAGACGTAAGGAGAAGTTTAACTTTTAATAATTCTTGGATTAGCCAAATTTTCTATTATACTGAAGTCAAAGGCTTGATTAAAGATACTCTTGCTTTGAAAAGAGAATCCAAGACCATTCATCGTAAACCCTTCTTTATTACACGTACACACATGCTGTATTTTTCATATACTGGAAATATTTCTCAGATAATTGTAATTATTAAATCTTAGGTAGTTTTATTACCTTTTCTCATATAGACAATGCTGCAGGCACTACAAAACTCGGATGCCGAACTTCGGCGGGAGCGCGAAATGCATTCTTCGCGCTTCAAGTCAGGTGACGCTGAAGCCAACGAGCTGGATGTCGCTCGTCGACGCATCGAGGAGCTGACGAGGGAGAATCGCGTTCTAACAAAGTCTGTGGAGGAGGCAGAGAAACGATGCTCCAATCTACAAGCCAGCCTCACAGCCACTGAAGAGAGTTTGCGCCGACTTGTGGAAGCTGTTCGAACTGGTAAAGCTGCGGCTGCAAATCAGGTAGCAGGTGTCGGTTCTGGTCACTCAAAGGGTCAATCACCTAGTGCTGGTACTACAACTGCCGGTGCCGATTTGACTACTGGGGACTCCCTTGCCAATATTCGAATTGATCGACTGGAGTCTGATCGTCTGGAGATTGAGCGCTTACGGGAGCAACTTAATGAAGCCTGTCACAGGAGCAGTGAGGTGGAGAAGACGTTGATTGACTGCGAAATGGAGCGATCTCAGTTAAAGGAGGTCAGTACAAACAGAAAGTTAGCCATTCATGTTCAAGGGAACCTATCGAGCTCAGTGTTACCTGTGCGAAAATAAAATACCTACGACGTAACCGGATTTAAAAGACAAATGAAATCTTGACGCTCATACTTAATGACTAATTTATGTACCATGATCACATGAAGCTTGAGGAAGATGTTTGCAAAATAAAAAGCAGTACTGACGTTTACAGATGCAAAACCGTCAGTAGCTGCTCTCTTGGCCCCTTGTAGATCTTTTACCGTCTGACTATAACGTAGCAGTTTCATTAATTAGCAAATTAACTTAAATTGTTTCAATCAGTTTTTAAGCCAAATGAACTGGTAGCTTAATAGTAGTTTTATTAATTTTTGCTGACTAAAGTCTCGCGCATAATTAAACATTCGAGTTTGTGGCTTGATGTCAGATCTCCTGGAATCGTGTGTTTGCAGTCGGATTCCAGCCCATTCACTTACTGAGTGATCCTTCCGAGAAAAGTGCCCTTTCTTACGACATCAAATTCCATGTTATCCTGCTTAGTTTCCGTTCATCCACTTGCAGACATATGGCGACTTTTCAATGCCAACTTGCACCGATAATTTTGGCAGAGCAGCTCATATGTTTTCGTTGTTTGTTACTCTCATTACCAAGTCATAAGTTTTACCTGTCCCAAGGGTTTAAAATCCTTGCGTCTTATGGTTTGGTCCCCGCGTATATGATCGTCAATTTAAGGGTAAAATGGGTCGGAAAGGATTAAATATTTAGATGAAGACGAAAAATAGCAAATTAAGTACATATCTACACAAGTATAACCCTGCACAGTTAACTTCAAAGAAAATCGTCACCAGTTACGTACTTGGTCACTTGGTTAACCCCAATCTCTACCGTCTATTTCAATTTATTGAATTTTTAATTTCAATAAATGTGTCTAGTCACCGTTAATATGCTAAGAATAATCCGTGCTGTACTTTGTATGCCTTTCCGATCATTTGAATTTCATTATTCTTCTTGGTTTCTGGGATGCAGTCAGTGCGCAATCTCAGGTTTCGATGTACGGAAGTTTTCTGTGTTGCTGAAAACTGATCCTTTTTGACGAAAATTATCAACGTTTTGATTCTACAAAGAAGTTGCCTTATTTTGCATTCCCCAACCAGTTTTCCATCAGTGACCGTCAGTCTGCCTTATTTGAATTTAATAGACATCGTTTTAACTAGTTCAAACTCGATAACACGCTTTGGATTTGGAACTCTGACGGAAAGGTTCACCAACCATGCGAGCCTACATATTCTGGCCAAGATCTATTCGTTTCTGCCGCCACCCTCTTAGTCCTAAGCTAAACCATTAAAATTCAATCGTTTAATCTTTCTCTGTTTCCCTCTAAGGTAGGTAACAGAGAAGAGAGCCACCTTGTCTAACGTTTTGTTTGCCGAACAGCATTGCCCTCATGTTTACCTATATAAGAACTGAGCAAAAGTGCTATAGTTCTTGTGAATGAGAATGAGGCAATTGCAGGCTGCAGTAGGAGCGATGCGAATGGGAAGAATTTCGAGAGCGGTTGTCTACAGCCCTGAGCAGAATCTCTCATTTCTCTAAACTGACCGGCTTCTGATTGGACGGTGTGAGTAAAAGGGAAGTTCTCGCGCGCTTGTTCGCGTCAGCCCTGTCTCGCGTATCCAAGGCCATTGATTCAGCTTGCTGCTCAGGCCTAGTCGCGACACCGTCGCCGTCGTCGTTGACACCGAGAAACTTGAATTGCCCAGCCTCTCGCGCAATTATACGAAAATTCCATGAAGGCCTAACGGCCCAAACATAACCCTAAACCTTGAAGCCGGCAGCGCCCTGCGTGCAGTCCTGAGATTCAAATGAAACAGTTAATTGAAGGGGGTCAGAAGAATCTTACTGGTCATCTAAATCGCGTGACGGGTCATTAGGAAAAGAGGAAATTCACCAACTCTTCCGTTAATGCAGCCCTTTCTGGGTGTATGCTTGGGAGGAGAAGGAAATAACATTAAACCACAAATTATTAGTACATATCTCAGCACACTCGGCTAATAATGCTAACCCCAAAGGGGTAATTTGATTATTTTTATTGTTTTGTGATTAAGTAGTGTCATGAGGATGTATAAAATCTAAGAAGAATTTTCGGAGTTGATTGGGTTTTAGGGAGCAATTATGACAACAACGCTGCCTATATCTAACCCGGTTTAAATTGGCACCGTCCACACAGCGTACTTTATCAATGCCTCTTGAACGCAAGCTTTTACTAGCATACAATAAGGAAAATTTTCTCCATTGATTTCCAAGCTATTGCACTATACTATTTAAAGGCAAAATATTGTTATGCTTCTGTTTCCACTTTGCCTGCTCCTTATAAAATTCTATTAAAACTAAAAATTTTGCACGTGGTGAGGGAATGTAGCTTGCCGTCCAGGCAAAATGCGCCTCTCTTAATGACTCAAAACACCGTTGCTTCAACCAAAATGATTTTTATGCACTTATTAGATGTTATGTCATCTTATTTGTGCATGTTTTCTCGTGTTTGGTTTTCAATTTGCTTACTCTTAAGAGGTGCTTTGATTTCTGTTCGTCTATATCTCTACTGCTTTGTAGTGTCGCAAAATAGAAGGGACTTTAAGGCCTAACCTCTAACGTTTGTGTGCGCGCGCTCATCCTCTTCAACCAGTATCGCAGCTTATATAGCGTTCAAATTTTTCGGATAGATTTTTGGTCTTAAACCCTATTCAAGAACACCTGATGGAGGCAGTACCTGATAAATACGTAACTTACTAGGCGGTCTTCACTAAATTGACTGTTAAATCAACATCATGGACAAAAATTCTTATGTAGAAGTCGCAATGGTGATAAAACCTGGTCGTGAATAAACATTTTCTGTTTTCTATATTTATCAATAGATTCTAAAAATTGGAAAACTGTGTCTGGGGAGATAATGAAGTTTTGATAAGTGAAATAAATTTTCCTTCTAGATTTCGACGGATTATGTTTGAAGTGAATATTTTATATCAGAGCTGCAAAGTATTCGAATGCGGTAATTTGCATATCAATCAACAAGAGGACTTCAAGATGTTTCCCCAACAACATTAAGAACGCAAAAAAATACAACCGAAGCGTCCCAGATGCCACTTTCAGCACTTCCGTAATTACCAGCTAAAAACCGAGACCACCTGGTTAAAGGCGTTGTGTTTAGGAGGAAAATCGCTTTGCACCCAGCTTCTTTTAACGGAACAATTTTCGGTCAATTGGCAAAAAAATTACCACCATAATTTGTTTGATTTACATTAAGCATTCTATCTCTTTTGAAAATTCCTATCGATAAAGCGGGCATTTTCATTACTGAATTATCGCTTGCGTCTTATAATCAATCGGTTCGTTTAGGTCTTCATCTGAACACTGTAGGAGGCAGAGAGAGAGATAGATTGAGTATAAGCTTTGGCGGCTAATAGACGTAAAACCCACGACGACTGATGAAAAACTGCTGAAAAAACCTTTAACGGGACGATTTTTTGGATAGCTCAGCCATAAAAATTACTAGTCCGTATGCCGTTTAGACAGTGATTTAGTAGCTGTGGCCAGCTATTCGAGCAAGAATACATAAGACGAACTTTATCAATGACATTAAGTCTCGGTGTTCACAGGTTAAAGTTAAATATTTGATACCTAGGAATACTAGTACGAGTCGATGAATGTTTAACAACAAAACGGTCTTAAACGGCAGTTTTGCCTCTAGAGAGGTTGGAATAAAGCGAACCCGCAGAGGCAAAGGCGGTCGCTTGAAATCAAAAAATCTACCTTCCTCAAGTATTCTGACATCAAAAATAATAAAACGTCGAAATTAATGACCGTGAACCCTGAAAAATGAACCTTTCCCGGTTAGAAGCCCCAAAACAGCACTTATTTGCTGCAGAGTGGAACAATAAAATTTCACCTTCTGGTATAAATATTAGAGCAAAATGGTTTGCCCTCGTCCAGCAGCCCTAATCGTATTGTGATTGGATTAAGTTAGGAAGTTAGTCCAGTAATGTCATAAATGCACTAGAAGCATTAAAATCTACGGATGTAAGATACAATAAAAAAATCCTCATCACTGGAACAGTATCGTTTTTTGCCTCAAGTAGGACGCCGTCAGTTGAACCGTCAAACACCCCTTTAGCCTAGTAAGGATGCAAAAATTTGGTAGTCCGGTGATTTTCCTTTTGCCAAGGCTCGCTAAAAGCAACCGATGGAAACCCGAGCAAACACACTGGTTTAGGTATAAGTAATGTTGGAAGCCAACATAATAGTTAATGATATAAAACCCAGAGGGAGACAATTATCAGTTAGTTATCTTCAATGCCATGTTTTACCATTTACCCATTGAAATTATTTATTCCATCTGCAAACTGCATTCATGTTTTCTACCCATAAAGTGAAAAGCATGTAGATTACAGGTTTACCGGCTTGCGAGTTTAACCAGAACCTAGATAAATTCGGGAACACTAAAGGCACTGAGAGATTTTTATTGGCAATGATTGGTTTGTGGTCCCTCCTTTTCTTTACTTCTAGGGCATTCAGATAAACTAACTTTAATCTCCTCCCTCTTACGCATTCTTCGTCATGCCTCGCTCAAGTGTTTCCATTAGGGGAATAGTTCGACTTAAGGCTAACGGGTTATGGATCGGGGTCAAGACTAGAGGTTAGGGCTACTGTTGTAATTCGAGGTATATGTCCTCGGTTTTCATATTATTTGTCCGCTAACAGCTTCTTTTCTCCAAAATTTCAAATTGCTCGCTTGCATTTTTACACCTTGTAGGTATATTTAAGCAAGCAAATAGTTTTAATGTAATTAAGTTTACTTTTGCCATCGGAAAACAACAATCTCTCCATTTAGTTTACCCCACCATTTTAGAGTGAGAAAGAAAGAGAAAAACACTTTATTTTGAAAGTGTCATTCCATTGTTTTTACGAATAAAATCCTTCATTTCCATGACCGCGATACATATTTACAGATAATGTGAGTGCTATTGGGTTCGCATAAAAGTAGGTAGTTATTATGTGGAGAGTCAATGTCTCAATTACGTATTAGAACCATTCCCATATTACAGGCGGGCTTGCACATTCTCCCCTCTGCGAACTACATAGCTGATCACCACTGTTTCTTGGATGCCAAGTTAAAAATTTCATACGCAAATTCACAAAAGCTAGCCGGTCTTCGTACAGCACGCTCACACCTTGAAGGCTGTTTTTCCGCTAACACCCTGACAGTTCGACCGTCGATTTCGACGGGGTCCACCGTATGCTCCACACCAGGTGGTGCAGGGACGGTGACTTGCGCGTGAATTAGTTTGAAGTGATAGTAGCCTTGCGCTGCAGCTAACGCACTCTCTCCTCCTTCCCAACCTGAGCCCGGTGTCAAGACAGAGTCAAGAAGACCGGATATGGGAGAGGGCGCAGGTGGCTGGCGCGGCCGGAGCCGCCCCTGGGCGTGCCACCACACCTGGCTCGGATCCCATGGAGTGGGAGTGCCATAAAGGCCACATTAAGAAGGAGCCATTACAACCTGACCCTCAGTCCGCCAGTCAGCCACTCCACACAAAACACACATTGGAATGACCACGCGGTCCGAGTTATCCCGTCAGTTTGCAACCTTCCAAGCCACGGCTTTTAGCGCACCATGATAGTTTCAAACGCGTCAGATTGTTTATAGTGAGGAAAATACGCTGAGGTCTCGACCTCACTCTCTCCATAATCAGACACTGTCCGAGCCGGTCAGTTTCCTGATGCGAAAGTGGGCGCAACTGATGGTGACCTCGTCTACGTGTTCTAAGTACACGACCTGGCCCCCCAAACACAAGCACCAGGATTTCACACAACAGGGGGTTGAACGGCTTACATCTCACATGTGTGAGATAGCCAGATATCACGTTAAGAAGGAGCCTTTGCAGCCTGACTCTCAGACCACCAGTCAGCCACTCCACACAAAACACACATTGGGCTGACCACGCGGTCCGAGTTATCCCGTCAGTTGGCAACCTTCCAAGCCACGGCTTTTAGCGCACCGTGATAGTTTTAAGCGCGTCAGATTGTTTATAGTGAGGAACATGCGCTGAGCTGTCGACCTCACTCTCTCCATAATCAGACACTGTCCGAGCCGGTCAGTTGCCTGATGTGGGAGTGGGCGCATTGGCTGACGGATCGGCGTACCCGTCTTCGCGCGCCACAGCACGACCTGGCCCCCATAACGCACACACCAGGATTCACAAACTCAGGGGATATGAAGCAGCCATCGCCGCCTGACTCCCAGTCCACTGGTCAGCCACTCGACACACACAGCACATACACTAAGCCGACGGCATGGTCTGATGGAAGCGTCAGATTGTCAGATTTCCCAGCCATGGTTTCTAGGAAACCGTGATATACTCTGGTAAATGGTGATTGTGAGGGTGTTGTTGATGTATTGGTGTAGGTATTGTGCGCTGATATAGCTTAGCCTCCGGTGGTTTACCGGAGGTTGTCGTGAGCAAATGTGTCCTAATAGGCCCATGTGGTGTGTAAATTTGCGGGAGCAGTAAGAGCAGTGAAGGCGGGCGCTTCGACTGTATGTCGGAGCCCCAGGCACTGGTTCACCAGCCTCCGTGCGATTGATTCGCAGGTGACTGACCAGGCCGATGCGTGAGTTGAAGTTGCGGGCGCAGTGTGGGCAGGAGAAATCGGTAGAGGCTGGGGGGATGTCATGCATGGTAGTGGGGGTGGCAGGGGCGCAAAGAATGGCAGGAGCGGAGGGTGTGCATGGTGTATCGGTGTTGTCGGCATCGTGATAAATTCCACTGTCATAGATGCGCATGTGACCGAATAGGCCCATGCGATGATTGAATGCGCGAGGACAGTGAGGGCAGTGGAGGCGACGATCTCTGCTGTGTGATGGTGCTCCAGGCACTGGCTCACCGGTATATGTACGATTTATTTGCAAGTGACCTACCAGGCTGATGTGTGAGGTGAATGTGCGGTCGCATTGCGTACAGCTAGGAGAGATTCCCCATCGCTGATTGTGGCGGTGGTGGTAGTGAAGGCGAAGGCGGTGGTGGTTGCGGTGGTGGGGGTAACAGGCGATGAGTAGATGGATGTGGTCTGTATGATGGTGGGAGTAATGGAATTGATGCCAGGAGTGAGGGTGGATGAGTCAGAAGGAGGGCTGGTCGAATTTTACATAGAAATTGGAATTGTTGAATTGTTGGTGCATTGCGTCCGAAGATGTCCAACCAGGCCGATTCGCGCGCGGAAGATGCGTTGACAGCGCGGGCATTTTGGAAGGGCCTGGGCATTGGCGGTGTTGGTCCGGGGCGCTGGTGACTTTCGTGCCGCTCTTTTGGCCTTGGCGGCGGCGATCCGGTTGGCCTCATAGATTGCTGAACCAGTCTTCACTGATCTTCTCCATGCCGGTCTATCCTGGGCGAGGTCCTCCCAGGTCGCCGAGTTGATTTGCAGGTGCTTCAGTGATTTCTTCAAAGTGTCCTTGTAGCGTCGTTTTTGACCTCCTGCCGGTGAGAACCCGTAGTGAAATCTCCGTAGAAAAGTCGTTTGGGTAGTCGCTCGTCGTCCATTCTTACCAGGTGGCCGGTCCATCGCAGGTGCACTTGCCTCAGCATGGCATGGATGCTGAGGATTCCGGTCCGCTCCAGGACTTCCGTGTCCGGGATCCTGTCTTGCCATCTCAGCTTCAGTATTCTGCGGAGGCAGCTGAGATGAAATTGATTCAACTTCCTGGCTTGTTTCGAGTAGACGGTCCAGGTTTCCGCTCCGTAAAGGAGTGTCGTCAAGACGACGGCCTTGTACATCTTCAGTTTGGTGCTCAAGTGAATACCGTGGCGATTCCACACGGAGGCCTGAGGCCGGCCGAAGGCCTGACTAGCTTTGGAGATCCGTTGGGCAACCTCGTCATCGATTCTCGTGTTGCGAGACATCGTGCTTCCTAGATAAGCGAAGGTTTCCACGTTTTTGAGTTGAGCACTGTTGACATTGATTCGAGGACACCCTAGTTAACACCCTAGTTGGTTAGTCACCATCTGAAAAATGAAATGGTTTCGGCCAGTGCATTTTCGCACTGACTTTATATTTATATTTTTTGGTTTGTTGAACACAGTTTTGAAGTCTTTACTTGTTGAAACCAAGTTCCAGTTGCTCTCGCGCTTACAATACATACTTTCGGTGTGAGAGTAACCACGCATTTCTCAGTGCTATCAGGTATAGGTCATATGGCGCTCATGCGATTTTATATGCTTTACAAGTAGTATTAATAAACAGCCAAACATGCTTATTTAGAAAAGGCATTTCAAGGTCTGAAAAAAACAAACTTAGTAACCTTTTCAAAAGCAGAAGATACGCTTTATTCAATTATAACCTTTTAATAAGGCTTCGTTTGCTAGTACATGAGTGCAAGAAAGAATATTTTGGTGTATTGGTCGCGAACCGATATTTGAATTTATAAGAGCATCGCAAATAAATTGGAAACATTCATGCGATGTTAGTTTTTATTTTCACACAGTACAGGTTTCTAAAGCGACTGGAAAAGGGATAAGGAGGTATGGGTTCAGTATAATTAATAGTAAAGTCTCTGTTAAAGTGACCTATTCAACTTACAAATTCCTTTCAGAATTGTCGATAACATATAACTGGCTTTAAAGTTGCTGTTTTTTCTTCGGTCCCATTTTTTTAGGAATTTGAACTTGTCTCGCAGGATTTGGACATGGCAAGACACGAAACAGAAAGCTTGAGACAAAACATTCGCGAAACGCAGACACTGCGGGCACTCGTTGACACAAAGGTAAGTCCGCATCTTCTCATGAGCGTGAGTTGCACCAAGGAAGCTCGCCGGAGTACGTCATTTTCTGATAAAATGAACTGACCATTAAAACACACCCAATTTGGACAGCCGCAGAACACCATAAACGAATTGTATTGCACTTTATCCCAAACAGGTTGGGTTAGTATGAACGTTGATGGTTCAGTCAAGATTTTATCTAGGTCTTAAAAAGTGAAGCGTAATATGTCCTCCAAATGAGCGAAGGTACTCTTTCACGAACTTCCAGCCATTCGTTTATAGTGTTGTAAGCAAAGATTCCAGACATTGCAATCCACAGAATGAAATTCAGGCTCTGATGGCTGGACATTTCAGAAATTGTAGATCGGGATCCTTGAGGTTACAGCCCTAATTTCTTAAATGAGCTTATTCTAGCGGAAATCAGGCATTTTGAATATTGAACTGGTGAACTGTTATAAGACTTCTACAGAAAATGCTTTCCAACATCAAGGTTACACAAGTATCAAATATTTCCTAAAATGGAAACTCTTATATTGCCCTTAACACCCACGATGAGTGTCAAGTGCCGTTCACCGATACTCCGGACTACGGGGGCATATTTATACCGAAAAAACTGCAAATGTCCCTGCAGACCTATATGAAAAAACACATTTTCGAAAGTTCACTAGCCTTCTTTTCTTACCTTGGCTTTTTTAAAATGCTACGTCGTATTAGTCATATCAGGGCTTCATTTTAAAAGAACACAACTTTTCAGGAGTAGTTGGCTAAAGCGGTTTGCGTTTTATAATTAATTGCATGTCTCTCAATTGGTTCTATTTCCTTTTTCTGAGTAACTGGACAAATTGCCTACCTTGGATGTCAAAATCACTGTCATCTCATGATTTTTCAGTCTTCGAAGTGTGCAAGTTTGGGTGTCTTGCTTGTTTACTGACTCCCACGTCCATTGCAGGAATCGAAAATCCTCACGTTGGAAAATGAAATCCGGCTGCTGGAGGACGAAATTACGCGATTGAGAGATGAAGGCATAACTACACCAAATACCTCTCTGAGCAGCGGTATTGAGGATGTTGACCGGACGCTAAACACTTTCAGAAGCAATGAACGATTACTAAAATCCAAGGTAAATGAACAGGCAACAATTTTCGACCACAGACTTCCTTACTAAATTGTTATATCACATCAAGGTTATGATGATTCTGAGTCTATAAGGCCACATAAAATGCGAACGAGTCCCTCTAGTTTTGAATATTGCCAAGTTTATACCACATAAGACTTGTAGTCACCTCGCAGCTAACACTACGCATAAAGTTACCAAAAGTGAAAGGACGTTTAACAAAGAGCTGCAATAACCACCTAGCTCGACTTAAAATACCAGCTGCTCATGCCGGTCTGGTGCATACTGGTCAGCTCATTAACCACAATGAGCAATAAGTAGTCATCCTAGTCTGCACCGTATTTTCGGTATTATTTTTCAATTATTTTTTTAAAAATTCATCGTATTTATTGCTTATGGTTTGCCCTCATTGCGAGAACAGTGAAATTATGTTGACCAGAATCAGTATGTATTCATAAATGCATACTTTATTATCATCGCAAACATCTGTTGACCAGCATTCACAATAAAGTTGTACGATAATTTACTGCAATGAAATTTTAGTCAACTCCAGATTCCGTAAACGAATTTAAAGTAGCATGTCGGTAGATGATGTCGAATCTGGCACCACCTACATATCAGAATATGCTCACATTTGACATGCTTTAATGCTCACCTATCAGCCTCACCAAAACTGCCTAAAGAAAGACGCCTCGATGTAACAAAATACGAAATTTCAGCACAGCCGAGGCTTCGAGTATAAAAAACCCCTTCTTCATGTACAGCCCGAGTTAAAGGAGAAGGCAGTAGCAAATGACTATCACTGAGGACCTAAGAACACGAGACATCTCAGAGGATTCTCGGACTAACTAACTAACTGGCATCGCCATAATCGCATCAGCTAGTGGGTCTGAAAGCTCGAGCCAGGTACCGCAACCATGACTTCCCCGCGAACGCAAAGGTATGCTCGAAAAAGGGCTAGAAATGGCCGAAAAATCTACAAGGTTAACTTAACGGCGTCAATATCGTAGATCACATACGGCTATAACATTCTTTTACTCTGCCAATTTACGGGAATATGTATTTAGTAATCTTCTTAACAGGATGGTGATGTTACCCCTTCCAATTCGCTCAATTTCCAGTGAGCTTCAGTGACCAACCAACTACTCTTTAAGTTTCAATCTCCGAAGCCTATGTCGTATCGTATAATTTAGATTCTCCAAAGGAAATCGCGGATGCAACACAGTCTATGCAAGGAGAAGGCTCACAAAGAAGCTGCTATTCATGCTAAGGACTATATGATGCTCGGGGAAATCAGCTTGCTCCTGACGAGCCTCACTTCGTCATTCTTTAGTTGGTCTTCAAAAAGGAAGAAAAAATGAAGTATAAAAACTATCAATATTTCTGCAAAATTTGTTGTTATTAACATTTTCAGGAGAGTTTAAATGGTGCGTGAATCGAGAACGAGATCCAACCTAGCCGGGTTACCAGCTGGATTTGGATAGAAATTTTCAGTTTCATCGTGGATATCAACTACCATATTTTTGGTTTCACTGAGGCACATAATGCCGTGCATCGTGAGTCTTAGTTTACTATGCCATGATTCAGACCTACTATGCTTGAGCTCTAATCTGCAATCAACTTTCCCGACGTTCCATGTTAGTTCTGGCGTTGATAAGGCTGCATTCTGTTAGCTGTTCCCTCTACCTCCAGTGTGGGTGGTTGTAGTGCTCTAAACGCGTTCGGATGTCGTAAGCGTCAAGCTAGAATGACTAAAAGACCATATGTAGCTAAATCGGTTTGTTCATAAAGCGAGACGACCAAAATGTTTTCTAGCTGCAAATTTTGACCATGTAAGGGCACCGCCCATAAGTAATAACTGCCAGCTTGATGTACTCGATCGTTTCAAATACCATTTGGCAACGTCGCCGTTAAATTGACAGTGTGTGGACAACATCATCTGTCAAATGTATGCTACTCATATATTTTTGCAAGTTGACCGTCGTTATTCGACCTGAATCTAGACACTAAGTGACACGGTAAAAACTTGTGCATGACCACTGAACGATTCCTTTGATTGCTAAAACGCTTTGTGGATGGCGTAGCTACTCATCTGCGGTTAGGTGGTTTTTGTACCGCAAATTGCGGCTATACTAGGGACAACGATCCACGAAACACTCTCGGAAATATGTTAAAGTACTCCAAAAAAGATAAGGTCAATCATCACGGAGCATACATTGAAATTCATTTTACAAATGATACCATGTTAGCATCCATTTGCGCATGCTTCTTGACACGCGTATGAGTCAAACTAGTGAAAATGGTGTTTACCTGATGTTAATTTTCCATTATTTTCAATTTTCTAATAAACATAACCATTAAATATATCAAAATAAGTTTTCTTTTAGCTCCCTGTGAATGTGACTGTATTGGACAGGTATTATTAAAAGAAGCACATGTTTTGCCCACAAAAGTCAGTAATTGCTATAATTTTAAATCCGGTGAAATGCTCGTTTATTTATGTTTCATCATATTTATGTTTAGTTAGCAGTATTGCAGGGTACCAGCAGCATTTTTCGAGAGGGCAGACAAAAATATGGCATTTATCTCCAATTGATGGTGAGAATTTTATAGTTTTTCGGGCCGAAGTGAGCTGTTTCTCTTAGTACACAAATTTCAAAAAACGCACTTTTATACTATTGGAACTGCGAATGCCTATAAAATCAAAGAATATAGACCCTATAAGAAGCCTCCTTCATCTGAGCATGGTTTACACAAGTGACTCTAACGATGTCAGCTTGACCGTTTGGAGACTGCCATGCGTGCATTATATTCCATGCGAGTCATCCCAATTGCTTTTAAAACCGTTTCGGTCTGTTTGGTTAGGGTTTCGAAAGTTTTGGTAAATGTTGCATTTAGCGAATAGTGACTTATAGGATGCGATTGGTTGCAATTTAATTGAGACTAGTTACCTTTCTGCCGGACTCAGCGCATTTCCGTTTCGTTTTACCATCTCACCTCCTCCTCCTCCTCACCACCACAAAAGGTGGACTTTCTCACGAGCGAATTGTCAAAACGTGAGAGCGAGATTTATGCCCTGCAGTCACGTCTGGAAATGACAGAGAAACAGCAGCAGGATCAGAACCACCACATCAGTGTCCTGAAGGAGCAGGTGAAGGCCAGGGAGAACAAGGTTACCATGCTCACTGCCGATGTAAGTTGGCGGCGATTTTCTTATACGGTTTTGTTCGGTATTTCTGGCTTCTATTCATGTTCTTTTTTTAGCAACAAAACCCACTTTATCTGGTGAGTGAAAGAAATGTGGCCTTTAAGCAAATCCCAGTGAGTACGATGGTCTTGCTGCAGAATAAGAATTAAATAAAATTGGGTTTAGGCTGTTATGTTCAAAAGGGTTTCCCTCTGAAAACCAAAACTGAATTTCAGCACAGCACGCACTTTATTTTCAACGAAACTTTTCTGTTATTGTCGCAATTCTTCCGCCTCAACTTCAAAATAAGTGGACCTTTCTTCTTGATTTGGAAAAAAAATATCCACAGGCTGAGAAATGCATTATTTGAGTTTCGATGCGCATGATATCACCTGCAAATGATTTCTTTGATTATTTGTCATACCGTGCTCTGGGCGGTTTGGCTTGAATAATGTCAGCTTGATGAATTTAATAAATGAGTGTCCATCTAAGTGGAAAACGGCTTTCCACTAAATTTATCTAACCTATAACTCTTTCTCTTTTTGTGAAAAGTTCATGTCGTATTTATTGCTCAGTTATTTTTGTATTATTTTATCAGCCCTCTTCTCTAGAAATCCTCATTCAAAAAGCACGTATAATAAAAAGTAAATACTTACGATACTGGCAGCACACGTAATAACGGTAGGGTATTCAAAGCACCAGATAAACGAGAAACCCCACAATCGTATACTTCGGGACCGGTGATAAAAGCGGTTTTATGGATGGCGCATTACAGCGAGTAATATCCGATGTGTAAAGAAATAGCATGGCGTCCTTAGTTCTTTAATTTCCTTCGTTGCTATTGGAAGTGGATATACCAGCTTAATTTTTATATCATCCCATTGCAAACCCTAAACGTTAATTATGCGTCGGCATCACCCTCGACCAGACGGTTTCTCCATGTGGTTTCCATCCCCTACGTGCGAATCATATAAAACCTGCTTTATGGTCCTAAGGTATTTTCCACATCCACTTCAGTCAGTTTCCGCTGCAGTTTAGTAGGCATTATGCATATGTTCCTGTTGTCTACGAGTGACTATATCTATCTAAGGAAAGCTTCATTAAACATTCCTTCAATGGTTCTCATTTACAATCTCTTTTCTTTATTGTGGTGAACCGGATATGCTTGGGTGACCTTACCACCAGTCCAGTATTAAACGAGCCTGTTCTTTTTAGTTTTAAATGCTGCTATTCCTACCCTACCGTTACCGCCAATCCTACTTAATAAATCATTTTAGGTTTATTACGAAACTTGATATAAATGCGTGAGTTTAAATCCATCAATGACTGCGGAATAACTGCCTAATATTTATAAGTTATCGACAAGCTGTCAGTGATATGCAAATGCATGGTTACGTCCTAGCTTAAAGCCCTGAAATGCGTGTGTTGGACCGAGCTGGAAAAGGTTTGTTCGTGCATTAATTTCCTCGGAAAGTAAAGAAAGTAGAATTCGAAACTGGAGTCTACATTATAGAAAATATACGAGGAGCGCTGGGAGATCCACTGATAAGGCAAAACCCTCGTAGATGCGTCCGACAGCAGCACAAGATAGATAAAACACGCGTATCTGCGCTTTACGCTTGTATCCGTGTAGTCAGTATGATAAGTAATTACGTCTTTATGTGTACACAATAAATCGTGTGCACTCGACCGCGGTTCGTCTCCCCTGCTCCTACACCTCGAACGTTTGTATTTGCATAGATAATCTGCACGCGAATATAATGTGACAATAATATGTGTCTCAGTCAGGAGTTTTCAGAATTATTTTCTGAACTCACGTTCAAGCCACCTTTTGTGAAACTGTGTAACAATAAAAGAACTACAAGCATTTGCGGGTAAACACTCATAGGAGCATTCTGGTTAATTCATAAAATAAAGAAGCGCTTGTAAGAGGTAAGGCTGAAAGAACACCCTTACTAGATACCTTATGCAACTATTAAGTGATTAGTGATTACCGCAAAAAAATTTAAGTGAAAGATTTTTCATAACTTATTTTCATTTTTGCTTGCCATGCATCCACCTGGCTATATTAATGCTCACTGCTTCGTATTATTTTCTTTTACGTCCACACCCCACCTATGTGGGCGTGAAGCATAAAAGTTGACTCCACTTGACAATCAGTCTCCTTAATAATTTACGTAATTATTTTCAGCAAAGCACATGGGGAATTAATCTCTTCCTTCCTGTCTTAAAGTAGCTGAATGGTTTCAATATTCTGTTACAAGCAGAAGTACTGTTCGGACCATAAACTTCGTTTTTTGTGTTTATTGGTTAGGAAGAAAAATATGGTAATGCTGGTTTTAAAATAACATTATTGCACATTTAATTTCGTACTTGCAGCACTCGCCGATTTAGAGACATCATTTTAAAGTTACATATATTAATACATTTATGCGCTCCTGGTCTGTACTGTTCTTTAGTTTTACTGGCCTAATTTTGTTCAATCCTTTGCGAAGTATTAACGACCCACCATATAGAGAACACAGCTGAAAACTGGCATCAAATGGAACGACAATTAGTAGTGTGATCGTCATTTTTAGGTAATTAATAACCAAATTGCGATGAAAACTCGAAACCACAGCACCACATCACCATGTCGGTAAACGCTACTTCCTTTTGGCTCTATATTAATCGGGTTCAAGTTTACAAAGCTTCGGCCTAGGGTTCAATGAGAGAGAAAGTTATTATCTAAGCTTAATCGTTCTGAAATTTCAACTTTGGATACTAAGTGGCAGTCTACCTAACTGGCGAGAGCATATAAGACGAAAAAGACAGACTCCTAAGACTGATGTATTCACTCTCAATTTTCGTTGGCGTTAAGAATGCCTGATTAAGCAGAAGCACCAAATGGACAGAATGGCTAAATGTGTCATTTTAGGCAAATTGCTAGTATATTTCGAAGATTAAGAAAATAGCAATATGTTCCTCCTTTCAATTAAAATATAATGAAATGGTTTCGTTAACAGAGTAGACCAACGTGTTTAGGGAAGACTGCGTATTTAAGGAATTATTTGCTGTTTCTATTATAGTCCCTTTTCGTACTCTTTATAGATTTTCAGGTTTAAACTTAACATTGTTTATTACTGATGTATTGATAAACCCCTTGACCGAAAGCACCGAACGAAGGGAACTTTGATTCGCCTTTTTCCACTACAATGATGGATCTTTGAAAGGTAGATAACGTGATGACAGCTAAAGTCCTTATTAACGCCTAAACGCTCGTTCTAGATAGAAAAACTCTATTTTTCAGCCAAGCTCACTGATCTTGATTTAAGATGAAGTGCACGGGTTGATCACACAAGAACTTCCGTTCTGAAATCCTTTCGCATGGGTGACTCTTATTTTGACACTTCAAACTAGACCAAACGCCGGATGTTCTTTATGCAAACCCGAGCCCTCATAAATATGCGTTCTTTAAACAAAACGTGTTTTATACGTGCACTAAAACCCTCGAGTATTCCCTCAAAATGAGAAGCATAAGAGTACGTTATAAGACTGTGGTTCACCGGCTAGTTTCTGGTCCACAATGATAAAACATGGACAAAACGTGCGACCTTTCGGCGCACGGTCAGACATTAATAGTGGAATAAGTCTCGTAAATAGGATTTTTAGGCGTGACTCGCGTTAATAAAATCGAAAAAACCTGTCTTTGCAATATATATACCTAAATCTTGCTCTTCTTCTTACTGTTGAGGTTAAAAAGTGAACTTTTATGATGGAAGCGAAAGTTTACACCTTTTCAAAAAAGTTGCTTCCGGATACGTTTTAGTGCGTTTGCATATGTTTTAGCCAATTTACCAACAAAGCAGTCACCAGTATGAACACTCGACTCGTCTAAAATATATTGAACATTTAAGGATTACGTTATTAAGCTTAGGGGGCAAATATGAGGTGGGAAATAAAGCTTCATGCTATAAATGTTTTTACAGCTTCTAATTTTATCCAGGGTTCATTATACATTTTGCAATTATAACTAAGGAGGTAAACATTGCCTTGAATGGGGTAAATGTAACAACAAGGCTAGTTAAGACAGTTCTGATATTATTATCGACGCAGATGTATTACTTTAAATCCGGGTGCAGTTGATCACTGGACTTAGCTCTGTATACTTTGAGTAAATAACAAATAATATCTATTGCCTGCAAGGTCGGATGTTAATACTACATTTTATAGACTGGTCACTTCAGGCGAACAAGTTCCTGCTATATGTTTTTCAAGTCATCCTCATATAGTAGCATAATGTAAACTTTATACCCCTTAACCACAAATTATAAGGCGTCAGAATTTGGTCGCATTTCTTTACGCTGTCATTCGTAATGTCCTTATTTGACAGTCCACACGCCCTGTCTTTGCCTGTTCTTTGGGATGATCCACGATCTCCCTCATTGACCCGCTGTTTGTGGGATAATTTGGTACATGATATCAGTTTGAAGGCACTGAATATGTTGTCGTTTGGGTTACATATCTCCTATGCTAATCAAAGTGGCAGTTATAGCTAGTAGATTTATTTGGCGATAGGCATCACAGGGACGTTTCCTATTTAAGTCACAAAAAGAAGTACAAACCAAGGAAAAGCAGTGTATACGACATAATTTTGGCTGAGTCGAGAAATAACCCGAAAATATAGTCTCAATATCCTGGCTCCACTTCTCATGTTTATACCTATTAGGAGAACAGATTACGTAAAATATCCATCAGTGCATAAATGCTTAAAAATAAACTTAGATGACTCGCCTTGTAGTGTCATTAGTCAGCAATAGTGCTTTAGCAATTAATTATTTATACGAAACAGCAACAGGGTTTGGTACTGTATTCAGGCATTTGAGTAAAAATGCACGCAAGAGAAGCTGCCTGGAGCATAAAATCTACCACCCAAATTTAAAAATATCAAGCACTTAGTTTATTCGGCTTTAGACGCTCGCGGATGAGGTATTAGCGACGAGGTGCCTGTTGATCCATATCAACTACTCTCCGTTTTTCTTAATTAATCCTTCTTGAAAATCTGTTTAGTAATGACCAAAAGTGCAATTACCTCTTTTGACTTAAGGACCCTCAGCGTTTTGCCTGACTAATTGCTTTGAAATAATTTTTGTTTTTAGTTTCCCCTTCGAAAAAGCCATGAATGCAGTCAGACAAATGTTGCATTTATGCATAGAGAATTATTGCCGTTTGTTCGATAATAAGTATGACAAATGGAAATAGTGTCAAAGACAGTTCTTACCAATTTTTTGAAAATATAACGATAACCTCAATTAGCCTTAATTATCAGTCAAGCGGTAACGAGAAAAACAGCGGAAAAAGACGAACATTGGAGGAAATAGTTTTGAGGATATTCTAAGCTCTGAAAATTTAGGTATCGATTCGGACGAAACGTCATGCATAAAAAAAGCATTGTCACAGACCTTTTTAATACTACCTTGGCAATAAACGACATTCTCGTCAACTATGAATCAATGATCTAACCTATGATATAGAATTCAATTTTATTATTATTATTTATTATTATGGTGGTGCCACACACACATACAGTGAATGCTCCCATCGTAGAGTAGATTTGTCAATCTTTTACGCCTCCTAGATCAGTTTGTACCTGACTGCGTATTTAAAAACGTGCATTTTAAGCTCGAAGATTTCCGCAAACGCCTTAAAGAAAAGGAGGGTCTCCTTGAAAAGAAAACAAAGCTCCTGGGAACAAACACAACTTGTAAACGTCAGCTTGAAACAGAAGTCACGGAACTGAAGGATCAAATTGATCTGAAGGAAAGAAAGATCTCACTGCTACAGCGAAAGGTTAGTTATTGCCAATTTTTGAGATCGCAATTTTATGGAGTGCTTGAGGCAGTAACTGCAAAATGGGAGTGATCTGGTCCCCGAGTGAAGTAATGGCGCTGCATTTCGTTTTCAAGCTTTGATTATGAGCCCGCTAATTTGGAGGTGCATTTAGTAATTCGAGAAATAATAACGAAAATAGAGTGGATATTTCTGATTTCTTTTTGGTCGGCAGCTGACTTTATCTAACCCTAATATATGAGTAAACTTAAAGTTGGTCATAGACCTTGGCTGGCTACTTTTTGACTCGAATGCTTATGTTTTGTTGACTGTACTTTGAAAAAACGTCGCACCTACACGATGCGCACGTTTTTTATGGGCATCATAGCTCTGAAGTTGAAACCGCACAGGCCACTCCCACGTAACTGCATACTTTCAGCGACAACCAACAGATTGCGTAATCATAGGAAGACAAAATGTTAACTAGCTCCAGATTAAAGTCAAACGATTTCGGTCAGGGTTCAGGTAGAACCTCCTGACTTTCCTCGGTTTCTTTCAGTGATTGATGTCAGCCTTTGTCGGAAATTCTTCCTGCAGTGGGAACGATTAAATGGCTGATTACTGATGCTGGTATTTCTGCCAAAGTCGTTTTCCATTCAAAACTAGCTTATTGCATGTAGTAGTAACCATAAGGTACGTAAATCTCCCATGGTTATTTTTCATGATAAGTGATAAATTACGCGGAATCACGGTTGAACCTTTCAAACCTACCGCACATTTAAAAGAAAAATGAGGGTTTTGAATTTAAAGTTTGTTATGACGAGCCGTAACATGTGCTGAATGTCTTTGGTATTTCCGAGAGAAGATTATCCATGGTTATTTTAAAACCAGGCGCTGGAAGTAGGTATAAATCTTATGCAGCGATGCATTGTGCACTCCTCACTATGCATGTTTTAAGGAATGGAGATTATTTTCATCAAAATTAGTGTTTCCATAGTTAGATTCACCCAAATTGTTCTGTCATTTTTCAAATGCCATTGTTCATTTTCATCGCAAAAGTAATTTTTTATTGCAATCCCAGCAGACCAGTCAGACTGAAACTAAGCTCATCATTGCGTTAGAGATACGGGTGTATTTAGTACTACACGGCCTACAAACAATTCTCCAGCAACCTAGTTCACTCAACTGAAACCCTCTTCAGTTTTGCGGCTCCACCGTTCTGACTGTGTAGTTTTGCGTACTTGGATAGTCTTTTTACCGTAGTTTTACCATTTTTGCAGAAATTTATCTCCCTTAAATTTCGCATAGCACTTCAAACTTTAGGACACGTTTTTGTCGTAATGAAGTGACGCAAATCATCACGTCTTAAAATACTCTTTTCAACAGCGAGCGACGTGTTCGCATAAAGGATTATGGCAGTGTTTGTCTCCCTATTTGACTTTCAGCGAAAATGTTAAAATGTCGTGTCGCATTTTCAGATTGAAAATTTGGAGGAATTAGTGACCGAAAAGGAGTCACAACTGGCAGGCGCAAAGTCTCGCCTATCGCGACTGAACACTGAAAAGACAGGCTCCGATGGCTCCAAGGCCAACCTTGAGGACACCCTTAAAGAAAAGGATCGGCAAATTGAACGGTGAGCCTCGTATTAAGTTTTTTTGTGCAGCAGCTTAATAATCCGCTAAACGGACCTTGTGCAATTCAAGCTCATATCTTGTTGCGGTTACTGTAAGGGCTAGTTTACGGTTTAAGTTTATAGATAGGGTTAGGGTAAGAATCAGCGTCTGTGGTTGTGCGCGAGACTGTGATGAACGTTGAACCATTCCATTGGGCGGCCTTAGTCTAACCCGACAATCTTATGGCAGAATTCATAGCTAGGATATTTTTATCGACAACTTCTCGCTGGGTTTTCTGTCTCAAACGAATCTTTAAATTTCTGAGGAGAATGTAGGTCGTTGCTCCAAATTGGTGTTTAAAAAAATTATGCAGTGTTCCTTTTTCGGCGTGCCTTTCTGATACACGTTCGAACAGGCCGTTTGAAAGACGTTTTCAGATAAATAAACCCAAATTATAGGTGATTGCAAATCAACAAGTGAACCTAATTGGAAAAATTACTTTTTTTGCTAACAGTATTTGTGCGTTTGATAAGATCGCTTGTTTTACCTAAAATGGCCATTGACCAATAAGTGAGAACATTTATGAATCAAAAACAGCTCTTGAGGGCTAGAAAATTTTCAGTAAGCATTCAGACAAGGAACGGACCAAAAAGCAGAATTTTTTCCGCCTTCTCTGCCTCCTAGTTCGGATTTGTTGAAACGCTTCATCTCCTTTGTGGTGAATTTCGTTCGAGGTCACCGTTCTTAAGAAATTTTGACCTATATTTTTGGGCTCAATATTTTTAATCCTCGAATCTCTCCATGAGCAGTGGCCATTTTTTTCTTAAGCACAATAATGCAGCAGGTCACAATCGTTTTCGCAATCAAAATCTCCAAATTGATCACAGTCCGTAATGTTATTTCCTTTTCCAGACATCTGCGCTATTTATTTGTCGTTGTAAAATCCAAACAAACAATTAGCTTAGCTATACGATCACTGATTTTATTAACGATGCATTACTTTTGAGGTTATGCTTTGAAGTGGTAGGACGTATTTTGCTTTTACATATCAAACACGATATGATAGACAAACAGCCGGTTGAAAAATTAATAAATCAGAAGAAATATCCGTAAAACGGGTCAATCCATTTTGTGTTTTGATGTATGCTGTGTTTTAAACAAAACTTAGTCACGAGCCGTAAACTTTAATTGCTGACTTTAGCATGAATTTCAAGATATTATTTTGTTCAGTAGCTAGGCGTGCATCAAAAGGACGGAAGTTGGCCGAAAACTATCTTTAGTGGGTTGTTATTTTTAAATTAAATCACTGATAGTCAACACAAGTGGTCACCACGATTTATCACGATGGCAAACCTTTTTTATTGTTATTAGTGGCCTTCAATGACAATACACAGTACTCAAAATTGAGAACGGAACTTCCGCTTTCTGCTAAATGCTTTGGGCCCAAATCCAATGCTTTGATAAAATAGAGTTCTGTTACCAACTATTGCGCCTACATACATTATTAAAACCGTCTAGAGAGGGGTGTGAATGTCATGGTGACACACCAAGGGCAATATCGTCAACTATGGATTAAGTGAGGCTCGCTGATTCAGCCCTCTCGCCAGAGATAATTAACTACATCGGCGGATGCCACACTGATAGAACTGTACTCACATATATCGTAAATACCAGATTGCAGACATTTGTATTATGAATTTAACTTGAAACTGTGGTTTTTCCGTTCAACCCACGAGTTCTAGCAGTTTACTGTTGATTTTGGTCTGGCAGACGATGAAACAAAAGCGGGAATGAGGCTTAAACCGTGTCCCCGTTGTCGTCAATTAGCCTCGCTAAAACGTATGTTTTATGATGGAACCAGAAAGCAACAAATTAATGTCAGCTTAAGAAATTTATGATCACAATCAGCAGAACTTTATCCAGTTATTGGTCAGATCCACTTAGCCTCGCACGGTCAAAATATGCCTACACTTTAGGCGACACCGAAAGGTTTCATATACGCATGTTCCTCTGGAGCATAACAGGAGCATAACTTGTCCCAAGTTCTATATGAGTGTAAATTGTGGCGTCTGATGCTTCAAAACTTAGTGACAAAGAAGTAATATTTCTTCACTTACTAACGAATCGTTTTCTGTCGGAAATTGCAATTTTTGAAGAAAATTAGAAAAATTGGATCAAATCTCTGCACATTATGCGAAAAAATCTCTAGCGATCCGATTTATATTTTAACGCTGAACATCATATTTTATTAGGTTTCTGACTCTATACAGTATACTGCTATACACAATGTGTGCGGGCCAATTTTAGCACTCCAACCCAGTCGGCGGTTTCCAGGAGGCTGGCTCGGTTTTAAAACCACCGCCGTTTTTTCCCTATCAAATTCATGCTCTTTTAGATTTTTACTTTTTGGCATATTTAGGATCTGTTTTGAGAAAAAAGCTAGTCATGCCCATCCAGTGACCGCGTAAAACGCCTTGCACATATATTCCCAGGCTTTTAAGTAAATGCAGTGGTTGTCTTATTCGATCCTGAATGTTAAAGGGAACTTTCTAGAGTATGAAGGACGTAGTGAAAGATTAATAGCTGAATGGGAGTGTATGCTTCCATTTCTTCGATGTAATTATCAATGTTAGCCTGTATATACATCTGTAAAACAATTGCCTTCAAATAAGCCCTGTAATAATACTTCTCAATCTTAAATTCGTAATAAATAGTTATGAATCAGGTTCTATCGAGGAGAGACGTTTAAGGGATCGTAGATGTTTCCAATCTTTCCGCCCTGGATGAAATATAGCTGAAAAAACAAGAAAAAACGATTTCTAGTCGTTTTTTGTATATACCGGAATTTTCCGTAAACACGGTGTATTCGCAGAAGTAGTATGACTTCTCCTAAAGTCTGTGTATCGCATCTGCTATCATTACTACGTCCGTAGAGCTGTCTTTGCAAGTGTGAGACGGTATGCTCTTTCGAGTTCTTTTTCGTTCTTCCACAAGGAATCCCCTTTTCAACTCGTTGGATTTCAGTGCCTTGCACGAGGGTCGAAACTTGTTGCACTGCATATAAAGGAAAAACGGTCGCATCCAATCGCATTTAGTCTTATCGCAAGTTCACCTAAGCTTTGATATGAGAGGTGCCTCCTGTGGTTTACCAAACTAGCTGCACTTAATTTTGTTCATCATTCGCAATCCAATGGCTGTGAATGACTTCCCCTCTGTGGTCTGGATGTTTTTCTGTTATACACACAGGTCCTAGCTCCTCAAACTTTTGTTTATCGTGGAGGATATAGATTGGTAAAAACTCATTTTCATGGGATGGGGCGTGAGTAGTGGACGATGAGCACACGTTACTGTGTGAATAAATGACAGCTTGACCACCCTCCTAGTCTGATCAGTGAAGCGTATAATCCATCAGATGATTTTAACCTGTTGACTATTCGCGACGTTGGTGTGCGCTTGAGATTGCATGTCTCGGTCGGAATCGGAGCTATTATGACCAGGCCACAATAACCAGGTGTCTCGTCTCGCCTCCATCATAACTGTCTGTTCCCTTCTGTTAGCATTTGTTTGTTTACTGAAAATTGGGGTAAGTAGCCAGCCTTACTGATCCCTACCATAAATGCTGGAACTTGTTTATCTTACGAATCCTTGCAGGTCGGTGTTCACCCATTTCAATCTGCTAGAGGTTAGGTTTGTGGGAATTAAGGTTTAATTTTTGGTTGAGGTTCTGAAGAACGCAAATGATCACTTTCCTCGACTGGCGGAAATTCTTTCCATACAGGGATCAGTTCTTTTAACCTCATCTACTGTAAGTTCGCGTGTTATCGCAGTTAATGAGACTATTCATTTAATCATGAAAAATAAAACTGTGACTGCGAAAATTGTGGTGGTGGTCTAGGGACCTTTAGCGTTTCGTAAGGATCAATTCATCATTTGCTTTGCACTTCGCTCAAGAATATTGTATCAGAGCTTTAAAGCCTTTTTCTGTGCATAATTTACTTCCCGTTTGATTGACATAGTTTATGTGTTTTTTATCAAATGTGAAACATGATATGCGTGTAGAACAGAGAAAGGCTACCATGAATCTCCATGGGGTGCAAGCCATGCTAAACAAAATTATGAACAGAATTCCAAATTGATGACCTATTCCTTTCAGTATAGAGTTAATAAGACCGATTGCAGGCTGCCGAAACTAGTTTCTTTCTCCAAATCCGTCTGGGTAGGAAGACATATGCAGCCCATTTCATTCAAATACACGTGCTGATGTTCCTCGCAGTTGTCAGTTTATATGTCCTTTAGTCCATATTTCAAACTAAAACTACGTCCAACATCTTCGTGTGTAAGGTGGAAACACCTGTGATTTCTGGTTTCCGTCTAATGAAACTACATTGAATTAGTAGTGTTTTTATCTCTTAATCTTTACGCAGTTCTCTTATTTTGTCTGGACACTACAAAACCCTGATTTTATGTAAGCTATGTCCTTTTATGTAAGCAGTCTCAAGGAGAATCTTCAGCGACTGGAGAATGAAACCAACGAGGAGCTGGAATCTCAGAAGCGTCTCCAATCTGAACTGCGTTCTAGGCTAGACATTGCGCTGCGTGATCTTGATGAGAAGACGTCTCAGTTGGCTGAATTGCGCGAGGAAATGGCCCAGTTGCGCAGCGTTCGATACAAGCGTGACACCGAAATCAGCCAGCTGCAGTCACAGCTTGGACAGCGAGATGCTGAGATATCATCCCTGAAGCTGGAAAAGCAAATGGTAAGGCAGTGCTTACTTTTTTCTGACTTTTTCTAATCGCTCGACTGACCTACTGTTCTATTAGGCACGGAAAACGTGGCTGTACAGCGGCTTGGTAAGAGTAACAGAGGCAGGATAGAAACTATTTTTCAGAAAGAGCAAACGGAGTTGAATGGCTTAAAGTGGTTTATCAAGTGCTACTGAATCTATAAAATCAATCCGAAGGATCAGACATGTTAAACTCAAACTTCAAATTGCTAAAATCGCGGTAATTAATTGTTGGGACTAAGCTTGTGAGCAGAGGAGTAGAATTTATCTTTAAATATAGGGTCATCAGGAGTAGGTATTCTTGAGTGTGGGCTGTGTAATCAGTTCTTAAGTCAGGACTCAGAGCTACAAATATAAAAACTTAACAAAGTGTTAAAAAAAAGAAAAGTATATGATTGGCTTAGCTAGGCACGACTTCATTTACCTGATTTTCAGTCGCCATGTCCGCGGCTAATTCACATCCACTCAGATTGTTTACATACAGCCTAGAATTTAGGGCGAGTTTGACACATGTGCTGGTTGATTGAAGGCATATCAGTTAACCCTTGCCCTCTTCCCCTCTGCTCTCTGCTCCCTTGTTTGTCCAATAGCCCTCGTGTCAGCATAATTAAATATTTCTTTCGATTCAGCCTGTTAGCAGTCCCTGTCTATGGACTACTTTGTGCTGGCACAACTCGGTTTTGGTTTTTTCTCTGTGTAATCAGTATAAGTACAGTGACAGTTACTGCAAGGACGGCTGACTACATCACACGACCGCCCAAGTGTGTATGCGCATCGCTAGTAGTTTTGATTCAGCTGTGCTGTGCGTTACAAGGACTGCTTTGTAACCAGCTGGTCAGGATCTATACCATTTTTCCCATATTTCCTTTAAACTTACTTTCTGATTTCTTAAACTCTTCCAAAGATTTTCTGCAATTGAACACTTAATTCATTAAGTTCCGTTGACCTCTTTGAGAACAACGTGTTTGCAGTAAAAAAATCCTTTTTAGACAGGATAAACTGTTTGCCATGTTCCATAGGGGGCTTGTCACTGAATTCGTTTATTTAAAAGGATTCTTTATATGAATATTTAATTGAAAACCCGAAAGTCTATTCGATATGTATACTTATTCGTACTGTAAATGTTTAAGGCGCTGTCTGTATGTCAAACGTAGGTCTAACTGATTAAGCGTGCGCCATTTTAATTCTAAAGCAAAATATTAGTTGTAGCCTAACTTATCTTCCTTCTTTCTCGGGATCAGCTCCAGAAGCAAATGACAACTGAATCGGAAATGAAATATTCGAAGATAGTCTCCGATCTCGAAGGCCAAGTGAATCACTACATGGAATCGGCGTCTAAACTACAGACAGAAGTTGATCGCCTTCTCAGCATGATACGTAATTCGGATTCGGAGAAATTGGACAAAGATAATCAGATACACGAGCTCGAGGAGTACGTCTATAATTGATTTTTTAAAGGTTTATGAGCATATGTGATGTTTATTATTAAAGGAAAAATTCAAAGGAGTACTTATAGTAAGAGAATCGTTGGCAGAAAATTTTAGCTCAGTTCATTTGCGGCTGGATTGTGGTGAAGGAAATGTAAGTAAAATTTAGTTAAATTGTTGGAATGAGTTCGTTGCACTTAGAGTTATGAATAGGTAGTGTGGTTAACAGTTGGCCTACTGGAACGATCTAATCTTTGCGAAAGAATCTGTAGATATTAGACACAAATTGATCTATATAACACGAATCAATGCTACGTAAAAGGCCTTGAACCATGTATTTCTTCAACCCCCTTTAATAGGCGTTTGGTTTTGTGTGGAGGAATGTTTGCCAAGAACTATTTGCTGAATGATTGCCTTTGAACTCAAAAAATAAACAAGCCACAATAGACACATTTTGATGCCACTGATATTCTTATCACTGTTCTGTTTTGCGTAAAAGACCACTTTCCGCTATTAGAAACCCCGCTTTCTGCTCTTCGAGTCACCTTCACAGTCCTCAAGTTCGCTTCAAGGTATTCCGATGTCCATGCAACGTCGAGACCTTTGGCGTCGTCAGTATCTGTCATTTATATCACTCGGAGCCCCAGTAGGGAAAAAGAAACATCCAGATGGCTGTGCAGGGCTTGTGATATGGGAGACGCTGCTCGCCCATTTGCGCTAACGTCGTCATAAACCCTTTTGCACAGAGAAAGAAGACTGTTTATCACGGTTCTGAAGGAGTTAAGCACCTCCTCAGGTCGTTGAATGTGCGTATAACTCGCAAGCCGATCTCATTTACCTTTTCTCGGGCTATCTAACTGACTGCGGTGCCATGTGCAAGATAGCAGACGGATAGCTAGGCCGATTTCCGCTAATTAGTAGTGCTTGGTGATTAGACTATTGATTGGTGGATTGCTTATTATGTCCACCGGCCTGCCGTACCTGGTTTACCTTGACTCCAATTTTTGTTCAGACCCTGGCGAACGTCATTCGAATATATAGGGTAGGGCTGTTATGGCTGAATTGACACGATTTAAATACACGGTTACAGGGTTTTTTGAAAGTTCCTTACATAAAAGCAAAGCAGGTGTTTCGGTGAAAAAGCCAATGTTCACTGTTGGACTCTTACTGAGTGCGGTGAAATTACGAAAGGGTTTGTTTACTTACAACTTTAAATTAATGAGCAATTATAATATCAGCTTTAGCCGTTAGTTGTGTCATTAGTCCATGTCTTCAATGCAACTCGTTGCTATTACGTAGTAACTTCGATCGTTTAGCTGGTGACATCTAAACACGTTCGAACGCCACTTCTACGTCCTTCGAATGACCAATATCCATTAAATTGGGCAGCGCTAAAAGAAAATGGAATTATTCGTGTCGTGAGCGAGCTGAGTCATGCTTTAAGAGCACTTTGGAAAGTTGCTTAGTCGTGTTACCCATATGAACTACCACGTATCTCCTAATATGCGGACTATGACTTTACCTTCCCCACCAAGGCCTTTCATAATAGCTCACAGAAGCGAAAAGGCAAGTTCCATAAGGCAGCTCAGAAGGAGGAGATACTATCGCTGGGAAACTAATGTTATTGGCCCAGTTTCGGATTCCCACTCAAACCCATCACACTATCATCGGCGACTATCTCTGATGGTGGGTCGCACTTCTACCCCCACCCCCATATGTTTCGGCAACATAGCAATTCTGCTCTGAAGTCTTCGCAAATTTTATGCAATCTGGATGGTATTTCCATTTGGAAGTCAAAGAGAGCAGTCATTGACGGAGAAGGCGAGCATTTTTCAAAAGCCTTATCATTAAATAATTTTCTAAGGTGGCTAAGATGCACAGTGAGTGAAACCAAAAGGATTTAAGCTTATTGTGAAGCATTATATCTCGGAAGGATGCCATTATTTTGTATTTAATGAAGTCCTTTTCTGGAAAAACAAGGCAGTTGTAACACGATCAGCTTGCCGGTCGATTCGTTGAAGATGGGATATCTGGCCCACTTCGGTTGAATTGTTGCGAAGGTGGCTTGGTTTTGTCCATTTAAGTTCAAAATGGTTTCTTCCTGCTGCATATGTCTGTTGCTGTCTCAATAGACAGGTGGCTCTCATTGTTAACCTTCGACACTGCTATGTGCCTCCAATATCGAGGTGCATACCTAGTGAGGTTACAGTTGATTTTGTTACAAACACCAGAATACCTGTAGCTTAACCGAAATAGAGGACTGATGGAGCACTATTATTCAAACAAGATTGCCGTAGATACGCACTTCATGAATTTTGCGGCATTGTTAATCTGCTTCTACTAATACTAGCCGCTGTGCGGCTGCTGGCGGGGCTGGAGAATGAGCTCTTAGGCAGAGCGGGACGAGTGAGTTCCATTAACGATCGGTGAGCGCTCATCAACGAAGGAACTTTATGTCACAACACCGGCTGTCGTAAGAGACGACGGAGGAAGCAAAGATAATTACATCGGGTTTGATGCAGCCTTAATCGTCTTTTCCGCTATTCCAATATGCTGCCTTCTTCGCTTAATAAGTCCCTCGTTTGATTCTGTGTGACTGCGCTTTGCAAACCTCTCTGTGGGCTCACGAAGATAAACAACGATTTTGAACGACCCCTTTCCTCCTGGTCCGCTTGTCATCCTACGCATTGCTGATGATGCCGGTCATCGCAGCAGACTGGGGACATTCTTTGACGTTCGTCATAGATTTGCGCTCAACGAGTGTATGATTTCCCCACTGCCGTTTTTGAACTGTTTTGTGCGGTCAGCGCTGCCGAGTGAGGCTCCTGCCCACACGTTTGCCGGAAGTGAATAGTCGAACAATCGCGAATCGTCCATAGAGTCATTCACTTTGTTGTCCACGTATCCATGGTTGCAGAGGCTTCACACACACACCTGCTTTTATGATTAATGACTGAATTTTCTGCCAGATTGATATCTGTATTTTGGTTTCACCATACATCCATAAGCGCCTTTGTAGACTTTGATGAACGATTTCAGCGGTTACGCATCCCAGTTATCGTTAAATTAATCTCAAGAGGTTTTTCCATCTTTGGGCAGTGCTCTGTTGGGTAAGAAGGACGCTTATATTTAGGTCATTTTACAAATTCCAGTTAAATATACAGAAAAGGCGAGTATTCGTAGTCTTGCCGGTCATTTAAGGTCAGCACTCAAAAGGCGGGTTAGTCCATAGGACTGTTTCACGCTTATTTTAGATAAGCCCCTCAAAGAGAATATACAACTTTTGATATACAACTTCGACGTACAACTTTTGATATACAGCTTTTGACATTCAATTAATATATAAATAGCTGTCATTCAAGCTTCCATTAGCGTTGAGGTATGTAGTTTACAAGCTTTAAAATGATACTGACGCTGACTTACAGCCAACTGGCTTGCTTTAGGAAGTTTACGAATGGATAATCATCCCTACCAGAAACTGCGTTTATGAATTCGATGTGGTGGATTAAACAGTTCTTCGAATGATATCGCCTTTGCTGTGAACCGCTAGGAGCAGTAATAGAAGGAAATGGATTATGGTTTTGGACCAAACTGTAGCGGCTTCCATTGGTTTTATTAGTGGAAGTTATATTTTCTAATGTCAACCTGTTCTTGTGCAGATTGATGGGGGCAAACTCTATGTTAGAGTATGGGGTTCATAGTTGAATTTCATTTGAACGTATGCAGACAGGGGTGCACTGCCAGTCTTGTCGAAATAACTGCACACCCTCTCCTACCACCCGAGAATTCTCAATGTCTATTGCAGTTTTGAGTGATTAAGACGCGTAAGTTGCATCCTTTCAGTTTACATTAGCTGTCCTTACTCATGAAATCTTATGGATTTCATGAGTTACGGCCCGTTACGCGAAATCAGCACACGCTGTGTGCACCAAAGTTTTAACATCCATAAAGAATTGATCGTTAAGAAAATTTTGGGCTTCTTGTAGTTTACAAATAAATATTACATTTTTCTAGAAATACTAATATTTTAGAAAAGGTACGCTCCAAAAAGGTGAAAAAATTGATTTGGTTGAGTAAACTGAAGTTTGAAGTGTAAAGGAAGCCTGTCCAAGCAAATAAATGAGTGAATAAAGTAGCAAAAGTAGAATAACGTTTGAAAATAGTCTTTTTCAGAGTTTTATACTTATATTTTTAGCTAGATTAGGGGCGACGGAGGGCAACGAAGTAGGACGAAGTTCAACTCCACCACGTTTCTCATTTTCTTCAGGGGCTATGAGTCTGAAAATTATTTTATTCCTTGCAAGACGCATGCATGCTTTGGCAAAAGTGGACTTTTAACTCTATTTCCTGCCATCTTTTGTGTGTTCGTTCTTTTGGACCTTTTAACAGATGAAGATTTCGATTTTTGGTTAGTCTCCCCGTTTGATAACTTTGAGAGGGATATTCTGAAGTTGTGGACATAGTAAAATCCTCTTTACCCTTTCAAACCTACAGAAATGCCTACATTCAAACAATGGTACCGGATGATATAACTGCAGATTTAGCGAATCTTTCGTTTCTAAATCATCCGATTTATGCAAACTGGGTGCATAGGTAATAACTCCAGCTGCTTTGTACAGCAACACAACTGTTTTATTGTTATTCCCTTTTGTTGCAAAACATTCTCTCTCATTAGCTACATTAGCAGCAACCATGGTAACGTTTCATATAAGCGCGCCATTTTGGCAGTTAGTATTCAGTTGACCTCATAGACAAATCACATTAATAACTGCTCGCAGTTGAACATCAGGTCATGGAATTTGATTTCCTTACAATAAATTCTACTTCCTTACACCAAACTGACCATACTTGCATTGTAATCCTGAATTTAAAAAATGCTATGCCTCTAAATGAGGAGAAATACGGGCCTGGTTGTTGACATGATGACTGGTGACCAAAAGTGAATAAGATTAACTGGTACAGTCCGCCGTGGATGGCTACACTGTTGAGCACTCAAAAAATTTGAAAATGGTTTTAAGGAAGTAGAACGCTGTCAGCATTTTAAACGAAAGGAAGAAAGCGCATTTTAACGTGTTTATAAACACTTCACACAAGCTAAGAGCAGGAAAAATAAAAACGTACCAAGAAATAACTATAAGACTTACCGAGCGCGTTGCAACAAAACTTTCCATCAGTGTACTTACGTAGACACAACTTCTCCGAAAACTCACTCCCGAACATGCCACCTGCGGAGTCACGTGGTTATCACAACATCTACCAATTATATTAATCGTCTTCTATGGTCTATCAACATGTGCCTTAGTTTACCATAGTGTCTGAAGCACTACTGTCAGTTGTCTTTTCCATGGCATCCTCAATAAGAAATGATTTAAGAGGTTTTACTAGGTAAACTAAGAGAGCTCCTCGAAAAACTGAGTCAATTCATGAAAGAGCAAACAGACGTTAATTGTTTGATATTGCCTTCGATTATTTAGCCAAGTGATAATGCCACTTTAATTGATTTTCATAGTTGCAAAGGGCTCACGCGAAAATGGAATTTCTTCATAACTACCTCGATATGCACTGTCCTCAGATACTGCTAGGCTCAACTGGGTTGAATATAACGTGTGCTCCTCCAATCCGTTCGTGTGTCATTCGTTATGATCTATGTTCAACTGGAATACGAAAACAGCCATTTAAAACTTAGGAAAATTGTTTAAGGGCCAATTAACGCTATGGGGCCAACTGCGTAGCCGCAACCGTAGCCCCAGCTATCGATTAATAGATGCTGATTTCAGGTACTTTGACCTCGCCCATCTGTTTTCGTTGGCTCCAATTGTGAAAAACTCGGCGACCTCGGTAGGATTCGAACCAGCAAGTAGAAGGCTTTAGTTCAGCCAACTATCTAGCTAACTGAGGTACGAGTTCCCCACCTTGAGGCGTGTTTTTCATCACACTGAGGTTAATTTACCCGTTCAGCCTGCCGCAACGTATGGAATCGACCAATTCTGATATAGTAAGCTGAATGCCCAAGTAAGATTCCCTAAGAAATTGTCAAGAACCCACCAGATTACCACCAGGCAGAGTTAATTTGTAGATAATTTTGGCAGATTTGAATAATTCATTGGATCCATTTGTAAAAAACTCGGCAGCCTAGGTGGTAATCGAACCCTTGCCAGCAAGGGGAAGGATTAAGCACAGTCAATGCTCTAGCCAACTAAGCTACGAGGCCCCACCGGGAGCATTGACGTTAATCACACTTGGGTCACTGTTCCCACTGGGGGCCTGGTAGCTCAGTTGGCTAGCGTGTTGGCTGTACTAAAGCCTTCCTATTGCTGGCGTGGGTTCGAATTACACCGAGGCCGTCGAGTTTTTCACCTGTGGGTCAAATGAATGATTCAAATCCACCCAAATCCTCTTTTTTATTGTCTCTAATTTTAAAAAGCGTGGGATTGCGTCCACTGTATTTTCACGGATGGCAGCATCTTTTACCCAGAGGCTGCTGATAAGTGTCTTTAGAATTATATTCGGAGGTGCAGGCAATAAAAACTACCATCGGTCATCTAGACGAAGCGAATCAGCCGTGTCCAATGCTCTGTTGCTGCTTTCTTTACGGACGTGCACCTATCCACTCAAATACAGCCGCAGAACATACGCGCTACGCTGCCGACCACAGCCCCGCACCCTGTTAAGGGCAGCAGTTAGGCATGACTTCACACTAACGGTAGGCGTCGTGGTCCCGTCAGCGGCTGCCACCACCGCCTTAATAAGCTGTTCACAACTCTGTTATAAGACAAATCCACCTTTCTGGGTCTTCCTTCTTCTCATCCCGCTAACTGGGTCTTAACCTACTAATTATCGCGATCGAGGTGCGCTCACTCTCTATGCCCTTATAAACTGAGACCTCAGACATGATTTTATGAGCCTTATCTTGCATCCGCAAAGTGTGCCACTAAAATAAAGCTGAACGTTTTCAGGAATTTCCAGTTTTTTATATTTTATAACAATATTCGGGCATCCTTGGTTCACCTATGAACAACGATGTGTTTGCGGAGCGAGCAGAAATACAGGTAATTCTAAAAAACCACGGGCGCATAAAGCAGCCCCTCTTTTAAACTCGTGATCTCTTTATTTGTGGCTAATGTGCACTGTACTAGCTATCTTAAGGCAGCAAAAGATTTGACAGAGGAAATAAACACACCCAAGTGGTCCTAGAAAAATCCCTAGGTCAAAACCTACTGCATTAGCAATTTTATCGCTTTTAATCAACCCTACTTATGCATAATAAGTACGAAATCAACTTCTTATGTTCTAAACAGGGAAGGAGAAATCTAAGCTGAAAATGTTTGCAGAGCCTTCTGTGTGATCGGCTTTTTACTCGCTTTAAGTTTTCTACTGTAATAACCAGTGGTGCTGAGAGTAATTCCAGTTTTCAGATAGTCTTAAAAATAGTCTGCTACTACAGTGCATAATTCTTTGCTCGTTTTAACAGATCGTGAATAAAGGCGATCTTACGTTGGATATGAGGTTATATAAGAGGAGTAGGGGTCAATAATAGTACATTGTTCTAGCAAAGTCATCTTCCTCGATAAGCGCATATCCGATTATTCCTATAAATTACTATTTAGCATGTTCGTATCGTACTTTGTATCATTTGTAAAACAGGACGTTTATTGTGCACGATTTTTAAGACACATGCACTTGGTATATACAAGCCCATAGTTGGAGCATTGGCTTCACCGAATAAATTTTAAAAAACAGACACGACAGAATATACGACCGCTAAGAGCAAAACATATAAAAATTTTACTTATTTGATCCATGTAATTTGTTAACCTATTAAACCCTTCGTCTGGAAGACCAATGATACAAACATTTCTGTTTCTTTTCACTTTGATTTTTCAAGTCCTGTATAACCACAGAATGCTAAGGGACGCGCAGCCACTTGCTTTCTAAGCAACATACTTCAGTAGTAGTAAGTAAACTGATGGTTCCTTATTGGGTTCGTTAGTCGATTTTCAAGCTTAGCATATTCCCGGAAGTCGTCCATCAAGAAGCTTGGTACTCGTTTCAATAGTGAATGTTGCTTTCGCGTCTGGGTTTCATAGGATCAGTTTTATCAATTGATGCAACAGGAAATTCAAATTGATTATGACGCATCGTTGCTTCAAAAATCAAACTTTTCAATTCGCTTTATCCGAAAGTTCTGGAAATTTCAAGTATGAACTCATTCACAACTGAACCAATGGATTACAAATGCGTTTCTTAGTTTTTAATACACCGTCTAAAGGTGCATGTCAGTAGTTCTGAATTAACCGAAAATTTAATTTATAACATTTTTAAAGTACGTTTCGGATATTTTATCAGAATCTTCTTGCTGACCGCGGTGTCAAAGATAATGGATGATGCCTGGTTGAGTAAAAAAGCAGCCTGGTAGTGGATAGGACAATACGTTCAACACATGTTTGTGCTGGATATCAGTAACAATTTAGTATTTCCAACGTTTAATAGTCATGCATTTTCCTAGTTTATATCTTTTTATCAGCCAAAAAACTCAATAAAATGGGAAAAATTTTAATTGAAACTTTAAATGAACTCTGTCCCTTCTTGTTGTTTCCAGGCAGCTTCATGACGCCCAGAGTCAGATTAGCAGTTTGAAGAGGGCTCAACAGATGGATCGAAAGAAGAACGCACAATTCTTGGACGAAGCCCGTCAACGAGCGGACAATATTCAATCTGATGCTGAAGTCTTAAAGGTTAGTTTTCTCCTTTAAGATCTTTCATTGTATTATATGGGCGGGTAACTGAAAACGGGGAAAACTGGCAAAGGTTTAGAACGTTCATCAACGAATGACCATATTCCCGATCTAAACCGGCAAAATAACCAGCCCACGGCTCAATGTTGAGACCGTTGGACATGTGGTCAACAGTTCGCGAGTTTAAGCCTCGGGTGGTACACCACCTGGGGTTTGTTATGACCAACTGCTGATGGCTAGTGAGCCAGAAATGGCCATTCCAGTTTGCCTTGTTTTTGTAACCAAAGTTAATCTGCCTATAATCCTTCTTGCTGTGAGGCTAATGGCGGGGCTCGAGAACGAACCCCAAGACAGAAGGGGACACGTGAGTCCCGTAAGCGATCGATTAGCATTTATTATCGAGAGTCGCAAATTTTTGTCAGTTTGAACTTGGGTAGGTATGCTTCAGAGAGAAAACTGTGTATTTTATCCAAATCATTGTTATGCGACTCATGCATTTTTCGGATTCACAATTGCCAATCCCTTTTTCCAATATCATATGGGTTTTCGTCTGGACTAGACAAATGGGCTTTATATATAAGTCCTTGAATGATTTACGGTATAGATATGATTTGAACTAAAAGATCTTGATTTTTATGATACAACCGACTCAGCTAACCTGAACAAACCACGACTGACAAGAATATGGCTGGGAGAGGAGCTAATTACTCCCTGACTACATTAATTGGCTCGGTCCCGACCAATTACTATTCTCCGTCGTCAACAATATCTACATTTCAATTGATTGCTAAACCGCACACAGGCACTGTGTAAAATGTTTCTACTGGATCTTTTTTTATTGCTTTTCTCAAATAATTAATTTGTCTCACTTGTGAAAAACTCGGCGGCCTCCATGGAATTTGAACCCAAGCCAACGAGAGGAAGGCTTTAGTACAGCCAACGCTCTAGCCAACTGAGCTAACTGGGTCAAGTTACCCGCACAGCCTGCTGCAACGTATCGACACCAATTCTGTCACAGTAAGCTGACTAAGCAAACAGGATTTCCTAAGCAGTCAATCTAAAATCCACCAGATGACTACCAATCACAATTAATTAGAGGGCCCTAATAACGTGTTAAGCTTGTTGACAAGATTGGGTACGCATCAGTGAATCCTTTTTCGTATTGGCTACTTGATAATGCACTGAACCGTCACTCTCTCCCCCATCCTTACAATCAGACCACCGTCCGAGCCGGTCAGTTTTCTGATGCGTAAGTGGGCGCAACTGCTTGTGACCTCGTTTACGTGTACTACGTACACGACCTGACCCCCAAAATACAAGCACCAGGATTTCACACAACAGGTGGTTGAAAGGCTCACATATCACGTTATGAAGGGGCTATCGCAGCCTTATTCTCAGACGACCGGTCAGCCACTCCACCCAACACATATTGGACTGATTGTGAGGGTTGAGTGTAATTGTCATTTGACAACCTTACAACCCATGGCGCTTATCGTCCCGTGATATTCTCAAGCTCAGATCACACATGCAATAGAGGAACCACATGGAGAAGGAGCCGAGGATTATACTTGCCTCTCAATCAGCTATGCAGACTGACAGCATGTTTTTTGTGGTGATTCGTGTGATCGTGTGAGGTGCAGTGGCTGATGAGGAGAGATGTAGTGTTGTGGTATAGCCGGCGTTGTTCTAACGCAGGTTTTCATGGAGACGCATGTGACTTCATAGGCCCAAGCGTTGTGTGAATGTGCGTGGGCAGTGCGGACAGTTGAGTCAAGTGCGGCGGGTGTATGTTTGCGCTCCTGGCACTGGTTCGCCGGCCTCTGTGCGACGGATTTGCAAGTGACCGATCAGGCCGATGCGTAATGTACATGTGCGGTGATAATGAGGACAAGATAGGTTGGAAGGTGCTGAGACTGCGGGGGCTCTGCTGCTGATACTGGTAGTCGAGCTCATGGGAGGACTATGGGAAGTGTTTATGGGTGCGCAAGATGTGTTGGCATCGCGGTGGATTCCGGTTTTGTGGATGCGCATGTGACCGAGCAGGTCCATGCGATGAGGGAATGCGCGTGGGCAGTGAGGGCATTGGAGGCGGCGGTCTCTGCTATATGTTGGTGCTACAGGCACTAGTTCGCCAGCCTCTGTGCAAAGAATTTGTAAGTGACTGACCAGGCCGATGTGTGATGTGAATGTGCGATCGCAATGACGACAGGTTAGTACCGACATACAAACATGCTAACATACAAACATTAGGAAGTTTGAAATGCCTATTTCAGATCTGTTGGGTTTTCTAAATTAACCATAACCCAGCGCAGTTCTGGGAAGCGGTGGGATTTAAATTTTTATCTAGCTTGTCGTAGCGATTAACGTCCCACCGCTTAGGACACACTCTCATTCTCCGATGTTTGCAAGTGGGAATATACAAAGAGACAGCGCATTGCCATTCATCCATCTAGGATATTGCCAGATGGAGATTTTTTTTCAAATTAAGACTGCATCTAGCATTCTAAGCACCTGAAGTTTGCGTTAGTTGGTCTGCCTGCTTGACGATGTTTATTCCTGCTTGCACTTCAGTGTGCTACTGACGGTGAAGGTGCCAGACGGGTGTCCGCAGGAAAAGCAAAATATGCTTATGCCAGTCTTGTACTCAAGCTTGCACATTCCATATCACTAGACCTGCTAGTCCTTGAGGATGCAAACTACCTGAACTTTGAGGTTTCCTGTCTGCCGTCAAATCGCACTGAGAATACACAGTACACCCTACCAACAGTACCTATTAGCTAAAAGCTCAGACGATTTTCACCAATAGTTTGCGGCTGCGTGGCACCACTGCTAGAGGTTCGGCTAATCGGTGAGTATCCCAGCATTCCCTGTGGGCTTTCTGACAGGAACTCCAGTTTCATACTTGCTGCTTTTTAATTTCTTGCTAGGGATGCCTTGTATGGACGCCTTAACAGGACGCGGAAATATGTAACTCCCCGCCCGCTTAAAAAAGTGACTATACGGTAACTTTCAGGGAAGTTAAAGATACCCGGGCCTTAACGCTAAATCTTACCCTAACATAAAACTAAACTGTCACCTTAACTGTAACCCTAGCCCGATCCTTAATCTGAATCCCATAGTTAATGCGATAAAAACCTTAACACAGCCTTAGTACGACCCTTACTCCAACTCTCACCTTAACCTCAAACTTGAACCTAACCCTAAACATAATCATAACCCTCACTTTACTCCTAAACATTATTTCCATTGAATTTGGTGTAAAGCCATATTTATTGTGGGTGATTCTTTTTCTCGTAAAAGGCGGCCGTACAAGGCATCCTTACCAACTTCTTTACTTCAACCCGACTTACTCCAAGGTAGTGCTTACTTTCTGAGGAAATTGAAAAATTAAAAGTTCAGAATTTGTGTATTTACCAGAAAACACGTAGAGAACGCTGGGAGACCCATAAGTGAATCGAAAACTTCACAGCTGTCACATGCAGCGGCAGAATGCCGGGGAAACACGTATCTAGGTTGGTAGCTAGCATTTGTTCTGCCAGCATGGTGTATCGTGTAACACCAATATGAACTACGAATTGCCTGTTGGCAGTTTCATGAAGTAAACATGGTTTTCGCGCTGTGGCTGACAGGCTGTGGCCCTAATATTCACGCCAACTTTCTGTCTGCCATATAGAGCATGGATCAAACTGCTTCACTCCAACTTGAGGAGTAATTTTCCAGGAAATTAAAAGGTTACAATGTTAAAAGTTGGCTCGTAAGATCCTTACAATACTTCACGTACAAAATCTCCCATTTGTAATTTTCGCGCAGAATATGATGTCAGAGAAGGAGGTTCGCATCCGGGAGCTTGAGCAGGCCCTACGAGAGAGCGTTCGCCTCACTGCCGAAAGAGAGGCTCATGTAGCCAGTAGGGAGGATTCGACTCGCCAACTGGAACAACAGGTGGGACCCTGATAATACCTTGTTTTTTTTGAAAAAAGTGTTTGGTTAGCCCCTTTGTCAAAATACTTCGAGTATAAAGAAGTCCATCTCCGCTCAACACCCCTATTCTGTTCTGTATATTTGCGTTGAAGTAGAAAATAAGCCTCCTTGATGTGGAAAAGTGTAATGAAAAGTACTCGGAGTGGTAACGCAGACTTCCAGTGCCTGCATTCGGCGTTATCCTTGGAAATTAGAGAAATTAGGTTGGCAGGATGAGGTAACGTAAGAATAGGCAACCTCAGATTTATAGGCTGTGCAAGAAATGTAAGGTTTTTATTAAAATATGCACGATAAAGTTTCAATTATTACACTTCAACGCAATATAAACAGGCATACTTAGCTTAAAAGAGACCCTTAGCTTAGTAGTGGGCTTCTCCCGCAGATGCTAGGAAATAAAGACAGGAAAACAGGCTTTTAAACTGTGTTTGCCTGTTTGAGTTCTTGCAGGGCGTGCTGAAGAGACGTCGAATTTATTTTGCTAATTCGATAGACAAGTATTAATATCCAATTTTCCTGTCCGGAACTACTTCGTTTCTTTACCTTATTTCTCTCATTTTCTTATAAAAGAATGATAAGCGTCAGAGAAGCATTATCCGCAAAGACTATGGAAGCTGAAATGGTTTCTTTGAGCTAAATTGCAGTTACTAGTTGGCCATACCAAGATGCCCAGGGGTGTATAGGTACTAGTTAGGGGTAGCACCACACAGATAGCATTTGTTCGCTCCAATTGTCTCATACAGGTAGTGAATGCTCCTGCGGCCGCCTTTAACAGGTACCCAACTCTCATCTGTGTCTCCTCGAAGTTGGGTTCTTCCCAGCGGCCACTACCCGGGCAATCGTCATGACCGGTGTGCTAAACCAGGTGAGGGTCTCGGGTGTTGTGTGTGCCTCCAAACCCGGTATGCCTGACTCCCGAACTTCCCACCTCCCCCCTCTCAAAAAGTCCTACGGTGGGGGCGACAGCAACCCCGTAGGCGGCCCAGGCTAACTCGGGTCGTTCTCCCACTAAAACAAAACCGTGACCCATAGTGGAGTTCGGTAGCCGTCTGGGATATCCGAGCAGCCCTATTTAGGACAGCACTGCTTGCCTCCTCGCGGAGGAAAAGGCTAGAAAAGGTGCCCTAAACAAATGCTGGTTATCATGTCTTCTGCAGCCAGCCGTGGCACAAAGATCGCAAAATACGCGGTCGTAAAACTCAAACAAACAACTATACACCCCCGTCCCAATGCCCCTCGCCATACTCTTCATGCTGCTCAGGTGAGTCCTCTCACACTAGCAGCCTGGAAAGTTCGTTCCCTTTTAGACAATCCTAGGAGCAACCGGCCGGAACGAAGGACGGCGCTAGTCGCTCGGGTGCTGGCGCGCTACAAGGTGGAAATTGCTGCTCTCAGCGAGACCAGATTATCTGAGCAGGGTCAGTTGGAGGAGGTGGGTGCCGGCTACACCTTCTTCTGGAGCGGCTGGCCAAAGACAGAGCGACACGACGCTAGTGTTGCCTTTGCCATCCGGAACGACATCGTGGGACGTCTTCCCTGTCTGCCGCAGGTTATCAATGATCCCCTGATGAGCCTCCGTCTGCCTCATCGGGGAGACCAGTTCGCCACTATCATCAGCGCCTACGCTCCTCCAATGACGAGCTCTGATGTGGCGAAGGACAAATTCTACGAGGACCTGCACGCCCTTCTGGCGACTGTGTCGAAGGTGGACAAGTTAATTGTCCTTGGTTAATTTGAAGCCCGCGTCGGGACGGACCACGTTGCCTGGCAGGGAGTGCTTGGTCCTTACGGTCTCGGTAGCTGTAACGATAACGGCCTCCATCTTCTGCGCACGTGTGCGGAACACCGTCTCCTGCTGACCAACACCTTCTTCCGCCTTCAGATGCGGGAGAAGACCACTTGGATGCACACTCTGTCGCGGCATTGTTAGCTGCTTAACTATGTTCTCGTCTGTAGGCGAGATTGACAGGACGTGCTGGTAACCAAGGCGATCCGCGATGCCGATGGTTGGACAGATCACCACCTTGTCATCTCCGAGATGAGGCTCCGAATGCAACCCCGACGAAGGCCCCAAGGTAAGAGGCCGCCATGTAAGTTAAATACTATTTTATTAAATTTGCCTGTTCACTGTTTTGATTTCAGCAACCAAATAACCGAGAACCTAGAGAACCTGCATGCTCCAGCTAATAATTTTACCGTGGAGATACGATGGTGTCAACTGCGAAATGTCATCCAGTCCACCACCTCGAAGTCTGCGGACGCGCACGCCGTCAACACCAGGACTGGTTTGACGACAATGACGCCGATATCAGCAACTTACTGGCGGAGAAGAATGGACTACACAAAACCTACATGGACCTTTCGGACTGACGCCACCAAAGAAGCCTTCTTTAGATGCCGGCGCCTTGTACAGCAACGGCTGCGGGAAATGCAAGACGGCTATATGATCCGAAAGGCTGAGGAAATCCAGATGTATGCTGAGCACAATGAAATGAAACACTTTTCCAAAGCCATCACGGCCATCTACGGCCCGTGTATCAAGGGGACCGCGCCACTGCTCAGCTCTGACGGCACAGCACTGCTGACAGAGAAATCGTAAATTCTGAAGCGCTGGGCCGAGCACTTCAGAAGTGCTTATCAGCCATCTCCGATGTTGCCATTGATCGGCTCCGTCAAGTGGACACGAACAACGACCTGGATCTGCCGCCTACCCTACCAGAAACCATCCGGGCCATGCAGCAGCTTTCCAGCAATAAAGCATCGGGATCCGACGCAATCCTATCGGAAGTCTACAAGCACGGTGGGCCCCGCCTGATGGCAGATCTCACAACACTCTTCCAGGAGATGTTGCGCCAAGGGCAAGTTCCACAGGATTTCAAAGACGCGACCATCGTCCATCTCTACAAACGGAAGGGGAACCGGCAACTCCGTGATAATCACAGAGGCATCTCGTTGCTCAACATCGCCGGGAAGATCTTCGCCCTTATCCTTCTCAATCGTCTGAACGGTCACCTAGAGCAGGGCCTTCTCCCAAAAAGCCAATGTGGCTTCCGCCGACACCGCGGAACAACCGATATGATCTATGCCGCCTGACAGCTACAAGAGAATTGCCAGGAGATGCGAACTCACCTATGCACTACCTTCGTGGATCTAACGACACGGTGAATCGTGACGGACTGTGGAAAGTCGTGCAGAAATTTGGTTGTCCTGAGCGGTTCACGCACATAGTGCGTCAGCTTCATGACGGGATGACGGCGCGCGTCACTGACAACGGGACTGTATCCGAAGAATTCGCAGTGACCAACGGAGTGAAGCAGGGCTGCGTATTGGCTCCCACCCTCTTCAGTCTCATGTTCTCGGCTATGCTGATGGACGCCTACCGTGATGAGCAGCCTGGGATACGCATCGCTTACAGAACTGACGGGCATCTTCTCAACAGTCTGCGTATACAGGCTTCAACGCGCGTGTCTACGACTACAGTCCATGACTTGCTCTTCGCGGACGACTGCGCCCTTAACACCGTGATGGAGGAGGACATGCAAAGGAGCATGGACCTCTTCGCTGCAGTCTGTACCGATTTTGGATTAACAATCAGTACAGCCAAAACGGTTGTCATGCACCAGCCGCCCCCCAGCGCGGAATACAATGCTCCTCGAATCAATGTCAACGGTGCTCAACTCAAACACGTGGAAACCTTTGCTTATCTAGGAAGCATGCTGTCACGCAACACGAGAATCGATGACGAGGATGCCCAACGGATCTCCAAAGCTAATCAGGCCTTCAGCCGGCTGCAGGCCTCCGTGTGGAATCGCCACGGTATTCACCTGAACACCAAACTTAAGATGTGCAAGGCCGTCGTCTAGACGACACTGTTTTACGGAGCGGAGACCTGGACCGTCTACTCGAATCAAGCCAGGAAGCTGAATCACTTTCATATCAGCTGCCTCTGCAGAATACTGAAGTTGAGATGGCAAGACAGGATCCCGGACACGGAAGTCCTGGAGTGGACCGGAATCCTCAGCATCCACGCCATGCTGAGGCAAGTGCAACTGCGATGGAGCGGCCAATTGGGAGAATGGACGACGTGCGACTCCCCAAAAGGACTTTTCTACGGAGATTTCGCTACGGGTTCTCACCGGCTGGAGGTCAAAAACGACGCTGAAAGGACACTTTGAAAAAATGGCTGAAGCTACTGCAAATCAACCCGGCGACCTGGGAGGACCTCGCCCAGGATAGACCAGCATGGAGAAGATCCGTGAAGACTGGTTCAGCAATCTATCAGGCCAACCGGACCGCCCCTGCCAAGGCCAAAGGAGTGGCACGAAAGTCACCGGCGCCCCGGACCAAAATCGTCGATGCCCAGGCCCTGCCAACATGTCCACGCTGTCAACGCATCTTCTGCGTGCAAATCGGCCTGGCTGGACATCTTCGGATGCAATGCACCAACAATCCGACTATTCCAATTTCTACGTGAAATTCTGCCAACCCTCCTTCAGACTCCCCCACCCTCACTCCTGGCATCAATACCATTACTCTCACTATCATAGAGACCACATCCCTCTACTCATCGCCTTTTACCCCCACCACCGCAACCACCAACGCCCTGACCTTCGATAACACCACCACCACCATCAGCGATGGGGACTCTCTTCTAAACTGTTCTCAATGCGACTGCACATTCATCTCACGCATCGGTCTGGTCGGTCACTTGCGAATCCATCGTACAGTGAATGGTGAACTAGTACCTGGAGCACGAACACACAGCAGAGATCGTGGACTCCACTGTCCTCACTGTCTTCGCGCATTTACTCATCGGATGGGCCTATTCGGTCACATGCGCATACATGAAAGCAAAATTCACCGCAATGCCGACAATACCGATACACCATGCACACCCTCCGCTCTTGCCATTCTTAGCGCCCCTGCCACCCCCACTACCACGAATGACATCCCCCCAGCCTCTACCGATTTCTCCTGCCCACAATGGGCCCGCAACTTCAACTCCCGCATCGGCCTGGTCGGTCACCTGCGACTCCATCGCATGGAGGCTGTTGAACAGTGCCGGGGGCTCCGACATACAGTCGCCGTGCCCGCCTCCACTGTTCTCACTGCTCCCGCACATTTACTCACCGCATGGGCCTATTAGGACACATTCACCTCCACGACAACCTGTGGTAAACCACCGGAGGCTTAGCCAGGTCAGCGCACACGATCTTCACTAATACATAGACAACACCCGCACAATCATCATAATGTACCTGATAAAATCACGATTTCCTAGAAAACATGGCTTGGAAGGCTGCCAATCTGACGCTTACACCAGACCACGCTGTCGGCCCAGTGTATGTGTTGTGTGTGTCGAGTGGCTGACCAGTGGACTGGGAGTCAGACGGTGATGGATCCTTCATATCCCCTGATTTAGTGAATCCTGGTGTGTGCGTTATGGGGGCCAGGTCGTGCCATGGCGCGCGAAGATGGGTACGCCGACCCGTCAGCCCATGCGCCCCCTCCTACCTCAGACAACTGACTGGCTCGGACGTTAGTCGGATTGTGGGGGTGGGGGACAAAGTGAGGTCGACAGCTCAGCGCATTTTACAATCTGACGCGCTTGAAACTTTTACGGTGCGCAGAAAGCCGTGGCTTGGAAGGTTGCCAACTGACGGGATAACCCGGACCGGGTGGTCAGCCCAATTGTGTGCTTTGTGTGGAGGGGCTAACTGGCGGACTGAGAGTCAGGCTGCAATGGCTCCTTCTTAATTTGGCCTTTATGTCACTGCCACTTCGTGGGATCTGAGTCAGGATTGGTGGTACACCCAGGGGCGGCTCCGGCCGTGCCCTCTTTTCTCCGGTCTTCTTGACTCTGTCTTGACACCGGGCTCAGGTGGGGAGGAGGAGAGAGTGCGGTAGCTGCAGCGCAAGGCTACTATCACTTAAAACTAATTCACGCGCAAGTCACCGTCCCTGCACCACCTTGTGTGGAGCATAGGGTGGACCTCGTCGAAATCGACGGTCGAACTGTCGAATCATCCAGTTATTCATGAGGTGATAGGTTATTAGCAATATGCTGTTTTAGATCAAGGCAACACAGTAATAGAAATCTCAACGTAGGCTTCATATGCACCTGAAGGTTTTGGAAGAAGTCTGAGAAAAGCGAAGCTTATAATTCATTTTAGCCCTCTGTCTGCATAGTCCTGCCATGTTGCCAGCTTCAATTACAGTCACTTGCTGAAATAGTCGATGCATTCTAAACAAAGGAAAAAATGCAAGATGACTTTAATTTGTCTTGACGTTTCGAGTCCAGAATTCACGAAAGCGACCACCTAGCGACAGGCAATTAATAATCGAGAAGCATTATACAAAACGTTCGGGGTGTATAATGCTCAGTTGTGGCTCACCTGGAAAAAATTTTGGGTTCAAATTACACTCTTTCACTGCTCCACTTTCGGTTTAACTTACAGATGACTGTAACTAAATCATAAACATATATTTCAGTATCACTATCTCTTTAGTAGCTCAGACCCTTCTGCCTACCTCCTTTTCGAGTTCAAGATTTTTTCTGTTTTTTTCCCGACTGCTCTACTTGCCTCGTACCCGTTGTCTTTCCTAACGGGTTGCCTAACTGTCAGGCCTTGCCGAATATCATGTGTCTGACGTCCGGCTACACGAATAGGTCTTTCAATCCAGGGCGAACAATTACTTACAATATGAGGCTCGGGCTTTGCTAGTCGCGAGGAAGCGTTTTTGATAGACATCAGTAATAGAGTATATAACGGGAATTCAGGACATCGAGAGTTCATTCCTATTTCGGTTCAAGCGTTTGTTCTTCCTAGATTATTTCATCAGATTTTCCAACTTCTAGGGAGTAAGGGTAGCCCGTTGGCCAAACTTCTGCCTACCCAGTGCGTCCGCAGGTAGCGGATAGTGGATTTGATTACGGTGAAGGCTATCTGCGAAATAAGTAGACTCTTGGGTTTGGCAAATAGGCAGTCGTGGACCAGCAACGACAGTGCTGCCAAGGTTTGGCGGGATGAGATCTGACACGCCAAAAGCCTCATAAAAAGATGCCAAACCCGACGAAGACACTGTGACATGGCGACCGTTAACCACCATTAAACAAGTTCGCTGCCTTGTTTGAAGGCCCTTGAGCCAAAGTGCTAGAGGAGGCAACCTCGAACAAACGATCCAAACGGCCGTTGGAGACCTGCCCATACTCAAAATTCTGAATCAATCGCATAAAAATATGTCTGATTACAGTACTACGATCCATGCTATGGAATCCGCGGGAACCGACGCGCTCCGCCGCCCTAACCAATGGTACGGGCGAATAGTATGCGAGCTGGATTACTTAGTCGGAATCGGATCGGATGCTTGAATGTGCGAGCGTTTCTAGACTCTAGTATACAACGCCTGATGGCGCACAGCCTGTCAGAAGTCCGAATTCCTAACTCAAGCGCTCAGGAAATAAAGATTACGGGAACAAACTTACACTTCACCCTGTACCACAGAGGCACTCGTGACTCCTCTGGTAGACATGGAATGGCGATCGCCCCTTCACAACAAGCGAACCGTGCACTGCTTGCTTCGGAACTAGTCAATGAATGAATGAGCTACGTGCGACTGAAAGGTCATTTCACGAACACCTCTATCGTATCCGTGTACGTACCAACTTCCGCTGTTGAACAGCGTGACAAACAGCCGTTTTATTCAAACTTGCTAGCGGTAGTTGAATGATTCTGTCTGCACGATCTGCTGATCGTTGCCGGGGACTGAAATGACCGGAGTGGACCTGGTGACTCCTTAACCAATTATCTGATTGACCATTTTGGGCCTTGTTCTCGATGTGAAAATAGTGACAGGCTGCTGAACTTTGCTGACCAGAACCGACTTTTTGTCACGAACACGGGCTTCCAGCACCGCAAAAAAACACCTACTGACTTGGAATTCAAATGACTGTCATACGGCCAGTCAGATTTACTACATCGTAGTCATTTCACAGTTCCTCAGCTGAGTTCATGATAGCAGATCGCTGCGTGGTGCCGAGGCTGGTGACGTGGGTCGGACCATGTTAACGTTTGAAAGTTCACCTCTCATCCGCGCCCAAAATGCCACGTGCCAGACGCCTTGCTGGTGCCAAACCCCGGCAATCAAGCACTGCTGAGGCCCTGAGCATCAAAATCCGCTCCTGTTTTATGACCCGAGCCGACGCAGAAAGCAAAAGCGAATTATTATCACTGAAAACATCAATCCATATGGCAGCTGGGAAAATTCTTGTATAGACCCAGTGACGCTGCCGTAGCTTACTCAGCCGAAGAACCCTGCAGTTCTTTGATGAACGCTCATCGATCGCTAACGGAACTCACTCGATCTGTTCTGCCTTGAGGCCCACTGTTGAGTGTCGCCAACAGCCGCACAGCGGCTAGTAGTATAATGAGCAGGCAACCAATGCCGAAAAAGACAAGGGAGACTGGAATGGCCATTTCTGGCTCCCTTGTCTTTGTCCGCCTTGTTCATCAACCCTGCAGTTGCCCGCTCAGCGACTCGAGTCAGGTGCCTTAGGGACGATTTCTTCCGCCAACTCTAAAAGCTGCTGGAAAAATTGGCTAGAGTGGATCGAAAAAAATATTGGTCTGAAATAGCAACCTCCATAGAGCCAGGTCTCAACCATTGGTGGTACTCGAAAACTCTACCAAATTATCCACCAAGTAAGCGGTAAGCCCTTTAAATTGAGTGGCTGTGATCTTGACATGAATGATGGCGTTTTGCATAGAACTCGGCCAAGTTCGATCGCTGGCGTGAGCATTTCGAGCGCCTTTTAACTTAAATACCGAGCCCAACACCCCCTAGTTACCATCTGCAGCGGTCTCCTCCCTCTTTAACCTATGCAATTTTATGAGACCCACCTTCTGGATGAGAAGTCGCTAATGCCATACAAAGGTTGCGCAACAACAAAGCACCTAGACAGAAAGGTATAACCGCTGAAATCTACATGTCTTGTGTCGACACTGGTGCCCTGGCTCCATGAAGTGATCGAACAAGCGGGAAGAAACGAGGTCAGTCCTGATAACTGGAGCTCAGGTATCTTTGTACCTGTCCATAATAAGGGATATATGACGATATGCGTGCAATATCGCGTGGCTGCAACAATCCCCACTTTTGTGCTACTCAGGCGATTCCAGGCTGTGAGTGACTCCAAGACGAAGCCCAACCAATTCGGATTGCGTGCTGGACTTGGATGTGCGGACCGGATATTCACACTCAGACGCATCCTTGAAATCCGCCATAGTTATCAAAAACGGATGGCCGTCTACCTTGTTGAATTTGCCACTGCGTTCGATTCCGTTCACTGTGAATCCCTATGGTGGATAATGGCACTAGATGGTGTATTTCCAAAGATCATCGCCATGATCAAGGCATATTACAGCTCAACGACTGCACCAGGTTCGCTCCATAACAATCTTTCACAACCATTTGGTATTCGGTGTAGTGCTCGTCAATGTTGTATCCTGTCGCTCCATCTGTTCAACTAGTCTATTGACTGGATTCTTTTGAAGGCCCTGCATGAAGAGGACGGTTTTGAGTTCGCACTTAGACGCCAATTGACTGACCTTGCCTACAATTATTGTATCGCTATACTTACTTCAATTTTTGGTGATCTGTGGGTGAAATAGGTTTCCAACTAGGTCTGTTTGTACATAAACGCTGGGAAGACCAAAGTGTTTCTAAGCTGAATCCCTGCCCAGAAGAAGGCACCTTTTGAGATTGATGCCTATCAGCTTGAAGAGGTAGAACGGTTTCAAATACCTCGTGGCGAGGTTGCTGCCGAATGACCATGGTACGGATGACATTGTCTCTCAAATCGATGCTGCTTGTAGGTTTTTCCAAAGTCTAAGAAAGTGCCTATAGACCCAACGTGACATCTCCATCGCCGCGAAGCTTCGCGTGTAATGTGCAACCGTTCATTCTCTCCGTATCTTTGGCTTGAATTCTGGACTTTACGCGTAGAAGATGAGCGAAAACTGGAGAGATTTGACCACCACTGCATGCTGACCATCCTTGAAGTGAAGTAAACCGACTTCGTCTCAAATCAGACAGTCCGAACTTGCTGCCAGAACATCACATAGATATCCCAAGCCATCAAAGAAAGACGAATGAGGTAGTTTGGGCACGTACTTTATCACCTACCGTTCGAGCTCATTATTACTGCCGGTGATTCGGAACCGCTACCCATTTGGAGACATCAAAGAGGGGTCCGCTCAAAACCTGGTTGGAAACCTTTCATTAGGACAAAGCAGTTGCTTTTGGAGCTTCGGTATTTGGTTTCTGTCGTTGGCCAAGAGAATGTATTGAGCTGTCCTCGTCTACTGTAGCAGATCGTTGCGTCTAGAGATGTACAATCTGCGACATCGTCGAGGTTGGCTAGATCAGGCATGATGGCAGCCGAAACAAGTACACGTAAGTAAGAAATTTCAGGACGAATCATTGCCAGTTATTCGGAAATGCTCCAGATCTAATTAACGACAACGCAATTCCAGCTTATAAGAGTACATACTTCTCTTTACATAAACGTCTCTAGAAGCATGTGACTCGGGTGTTTTTAGGTCTCCAGAGCTGCACGTCTCCACCATCTTGAAGCTTTTCATTTAACCTATAGAGAGGAGCAAGAGGCAGGAGGCATTACCTAATCTTACTATTTTGTGTGTCAAGTTCACTTAGTTTCCGTTCGTTATTTATTCTCTGCTAGATTCGTGAATTGCGATCAAACGTTGAGCATCTCCAGAGGGAACGAAACAATCTGTCGGCTCAGCTGGCAAGTCAACAGGAGGAGCTTCGCGATCGAGAAAGTCAACTGAAGAATCTTGAATCAGATTGTGTATGTACTCTGCTTGCACAGATCCTGTTAAATAAGCCTGAGATTGACGAAGGTGCGGTAGGTTTGCCTTAGCTTCTCCAAGGGATGTGTGTGCATAAGGAAACTATGCTTCTTTAACGTTTTCTGGCCCCTCAGATTTATTGGGTGTCTGGAGTTGGTTGTGTCGCCTTCAAACCGAATTGGTTGTTCATGTCAGGGCTATCGACTTCCAGCTTACCCGTTGAAGTCCACAGAATTACGCTGGTTTGATATAGAGGGCTACGTTCGAAAATTATGATAGGGATGTCTTGTATGGCTACCTAAACAGGACACGAGAATAGGAACTGTCTTGCCTGCTTAAAATATGTGCCCTTAGTGTAAATTTCAGGAAGGGTAAATATTCCCTTAATCCTTAACATAATTTCCTTCGAATTTAAGCGCAAAGCCGCGTGTATTCTGGACGGCTCCTGTTCCAGTGTCCTATTTAGGTTGCCATACCAAAATGGTTGCTAATTATAAGCGTTATATGTTTGTCCGTTCGTACATCGTGTTCGCACTTTAGAGTGAATTCCTGGTGTGTTTTGTTTGGATGCCATGCTCGTGTACGTGATACGCGCAGACAAGCTCACTAGTCCGATCAGCCACTGTACACATTCCTTGCACATGACAACCGACCTGATCGGACAGTGCACTAATACCCGGGAATGGGAATATTGAGTGAGTTCATCTGTTTCAGCACATTTCCTCCCAATTAACAGTTTCAATCGCATGATGCACTCAAAGCCGTGGTTTGTCTGGTGGCCCACTGATGGGAAAAATCGGACCGTGCACTCAGCACAGGCTTTGTTTGTATGAAGTAACCGACAAGTGAACTGAGAGCCAGGCTGCAATGGCTCCTTCTTAATGTGGCCTATATAGCAGTTCCATTCAGTGGAATCCTGGCTGGTGAGATAGCATGCTTAGGTATGGTTTCTCTACCATCTACTCAACAGCCTGTGGTCTTCTCAAATTAGTCATGACACCAAGCCCAGCTGGGGAGAGGGGGGAGGAGAGAGAGCTATCACTACCAACTACATTGAACACAAGTCCCCATCCCTGCACCACCATACTGTGGTGGACACGGTGGACTGATCCGAATCGACGGTTGATCTCTTACGTAATCTTATTTCTCCCGTTCAGCCCTGCGTCCTGTAAAGCCCCTTTTTAAAGATTTATCTTCCAGCCCCACCAAGCAAATCAGGTTGAGAGCCAAAAAAGATGACATGCAGCATTTACCACAGGGAGCGGACGCAGAACGATGACTTGGGCATCGATCACTTTATAGGCCGATTTGCGCCGCATCTACCACACATCCGTTTATCTCAGCTTCTTTTAACTAATGGCAAAACAAAGTCAAGACGATCTGAGCTGGCTTTGAGCACAGTTGATGAAAAAGCCAAACAGCTCGTCAACGCACGCCAACCACGGGCTGGGCTTTCATGAGGAAGGTGTAGATCCCACATTGCCATAGAGGCCACATTAGGAAGGAGCCATTAGAGCCTGACGCATCCCTGAGCAGGACTGCGTATTCCAGTTGAAATCCTTTCACGTCACATCTACTAGGATTGTGCTGAATAGCCATGAGAATGGATTCCCCTAGCGATGAACTCACACCTTCTTCTCTCTCTCCCATGTAACAGTCGACTATTCGAGTCTTTCAACAATCGAATTAGTCGTGAAAGTCTACGTCTAGGCATGCACATACCAGCCCATTTACGGCAACTGAAATGCACTTGCGCGGATTCTGCGCTATTTGTCGAATACGTTATGTGTGTAATCTGACCCTTAATTTGGGTCCAACGCATCTGAAGCCCAGATGCGCTACAACCGCATGTATGTTGATGCATCTACTCTTAGTGCACATGGTGCGCAGACGATCTCAAACTCTAATGTGCCGGCCGTACTGTAATACCAAGATGACATCAGTACTTCAATATCAGTCAGTCTTCGTCGGAATGGACTAACATTGATCTAACTGACTAGCGAGACTTCGTTTCCTTTATCCATATGCCCATTGTGTGTGTCGGGCTGTTATAAGATTGTGAGACGTGAACCCGATCGGGATTTCTGCTACCACACGACAACGTTATTTTGCATGTTGTCCTCAGTCAAATCGATGTGCACCAGGTTTTTTGGCGCTGCTTGCCTTTATTAGGTCTGTACTAGAGTTTTGATACAAATCAATCTATGACCATATTTTTCAGTCCAACGTCGGTTGAATTCCAGTCCAGTCGTCAGTCAACTTCCACTGGACAAATTAAGACGAAGGAATGTACGTATTGGAGCACCATAGATAACTGGTTTATACTTCATTGGGCACCAATTTAAGGTTATAAGATTATTATGAGCGATTAGAGGCGCATGAGTGCTAACATAAGCTCAAAGATGACTTCATTGTAATTCACAATTTCTTTCTCATTCTATCAGTTCCAGGGCTACATTCCGGAGTTAGAGAAACTGCGTCGGGCAAATCAAGACGCAAACCTGAAAATTGCTGCTCTCATCAAATTAGTCCATGGCCATGAGGATCACCTGACGGAGCAGGATAGATCAGTGGTAAGTTGCCGTGGCCTGGTAGTATATATAAATGAAACAGTGATCCGGCAACTACCATATCCTGAAGCGCCGATGCTGTTCAGCCTCATCCTAGAGGAGGAAATATAGCTTCTCGGATCAGTTAATTTGATCAGGACTAGTCAAATGCCTATCTCCTAGAAACAAACACCGTTTAATAATTTAGACGTAATTTCACATGGACTGTCCACAGGACATATACTTAACAAGACCATCTAAAACAAACGGGTCTTCTTGGATTCCCCATACTGTTTGTTATGAACAGGAAACACCTTCGCCCGAATAGGTTGAAGACGGTCAAATTTAAATTTCCACTTATAACCATCTTTTCGTGACCCAGTGGCCAGTTGCATTGCATTGTGGATCTTCTCATCATTTCATAGGACACGCTGCTAAATTCCCCTGCTAGTTCAACAGACATTAGACAACTATGCAAACCATTAAGGTTATTTAAAGCAGATGCATCGTGTGAATACGTTCTGCTTGTAAGAACGGTCTGGCCTTTAAAAGGTCAGCTGGTTGAAACTCTCGACTATTGGTGCACCCCATGAGTTCGTTTCTGCTCGATAGTTCTTGGGGCACAGTTCATCCTACTTGCCTGAAATTAAAAAAAATGCTTTGTTAAATTTGATCCTCTTTCGGAACAGCTCAGTCGTTTTTAAGTTTTCGGTGGAAACCCTACTTGCTCGAGTTTCTATACGCTTTCGTTATTTTGGGAATTTTCCGCGCTGAGAGTACGTATCTGATGATGGGTTTGAGCGGGAATCTGAAACGTCAGATGCATACAGTTCTTAGCACAGCGATCGCTTTTACTTCTTCTCTGTACGAATTACCCTTAAAATGTGCTGACGTGACATAGCGATATGTACATAAATTAACGTAAACGAAGGAAGTCCTTATTCACTTCACCTCTTGCATTGGCCATTTATTGCTTATCTCTAAAATGCGGCATATGGTTTAAAAATTTGAAAAACAAATAGCCTAGTAGCACGTCCTCATTTATATTTGCATGCTTTTCTATAGTCGAATAAAGAAAAAATTCAATTCTATGTCTTCTTTTGCTCAAGTGCCGAAAATTCATAAAAACTGATCCAAGGAACACAGAGTTCCTGAACGCCGACTTGGCCGCTGCACACTTATGCACTAGGTTCACGAAACCTGCAGCTATCTGAATATGCCTTTCGCATATAAGATTAGTTTTCGTTTGCTGATCTTGCCGGACTTCTTGCCCACGTTTTTTGAACGGTAGAGAATCTCGCCTGCGGCTGTTTGATTTCCTCAAAATTCACCAGTAATTTGGATGAACTCAGTCTGAATTAAGCGTCTTTAGGATCAGACCAAACGTTGATATAAATATTTCGGCTGAGGTCTATCATCCACAGCGGGCTAACTGCATAATATTCATTAACCGCTAACAGCCAGCCTGTAGTATATATATGAGTTACACGATGTATCATACTGGACAGCACAGGTAGTAACTTTTAATTGTCTCATGTATGTCTCTTGCCACCTACTCAATGCTTCCGCAATTTATTACTTCAGTTGGCCACAATTCCGATGTTTCCCGGATTCGTCGCGAAGGGTTCCCTCGGAGGTAAGCTTCAAACACGCATCTGGGGACCTACGTCTGGGTCGGTGCCCAATGTGGGTCTCCTGGCACCTGCCATTGGCGGAACCGTCGGGGGCGCATCGGGCACCACCTATCTGGGTACGGGAGCCTCTACGGGTGGGGGCCACCTCCCCACACTTTGCAGGCAGCGCCTTCCAGCTCATTGGCTCCAACTCTGCTGCAGCCACCGCAGCTGCCCTTTCGGCCGGTGGTATCTCTATGCCCATGCAGACGGCCGATTCCATATTGCTGGGTCGACTGCTTCACGAGAAGGAGACGATGGTGAGCAAGCCCGATCTGCCCATTTGTCCTGATTGGGTGGGATTCCATGTCGCAGGGAGTACCACATGGATTTTATTCCCGATTGGATAGCATCCACCTAGAAAGTTCATTTGTAATTGGGATTACGCGGTAACGAATGCTCATCATCAGCTCTAAGTAATGTAAGGTAATGTGAAAGAATGTGAATGAAGAAGATTATGAACACGAAGTAATGTCTTTGACATACGGCTTGAGAAGTTCCTCCCTTAAATTCATCTGCATATTTGCTTGGCTGCTTCACCATTGTCTAAAAGCTCAGGACTGTGCTGAAGTCGGAAGCAAATCAAACGGACAGTGTTCTGTGGCTAAAATTTTGAAGACTAAGTTGCTGATGTTCAGAGCTCCACTCCCTCTAAGCCTAGGCTTATTTATGAGTAGCAGGTGACAACTGATCAGGAAAAATTGTTCAATAGATGTTTCTTGTTTCTCTCAGTAAAAGCCCGTTTTCTTTACTGGAGACCGCTTTGCGAAAATCTGCGCAGAACTTGGAGCCAGAGGAAAATGGAGCGACCCTTATTCCGGCATAAGTGGGACACTGAGATTTGGCATTCTCGACTGTGCACTACGCATATTCCTCAACTCCACCCTCCCGGATATTCTAGTTTATTTTTTTATTGTTCAGTTGCAACAACAACTGCAAGATTTAACACGTCTCCGTTTCCAAAATTCTGAGATGGACGTCAAGATGAAGGCTCTTCAACGGGAACTAGAGAACAAGAACACCCGCCTTAACGCTCTTGAATCCTCCCAGGTAATTGCATGTCTTCAAAGCGGCACAAGGTTCGCTTCACAGTCGTCAATTCGGTCCAATTAGAGTGGTACTATAACTCAGACTGTTCTTTACTTACGTTTCCCTTTTCCCCGCGAGTTGAAAATTACAGACCTAATGCAGTAGACTAATCAGCAAGGAAAACCATTGCAAACCGTAGTAAGGTTCTTTTCCTGAGAGCATAATATTCGTGGTTCTGAAACGTTGGGTGAACCTTTAAAATTATCAGGGTAGGCTTAAATATGGGGCTGATTGTTGTGGTACTTTCCCAGATTGAGGGCATGTTTGTGCACATACCATCGTAATAGATAGTGTGAGTTGAATGGACCGATTTAGCTCACAGTACCATATATTTAGATGATTTATGAGCATATAAACCGTCCCGCGAGTGATTTATATGCGTGACTGCTACTTTAATGCTCTAAATAAGTAAACTAAGGAAGAGACAGAAGGAGTAATGTAAATATTCGGCAGCGTTTCGGTAGTTTTTAAAAGAGATCAATGCAATAGCCGTTGTAACCTTCTCCTTGTAATAACCTCCTGAATGTCCAAAGCCGACACACACTGCTGAATCACGTTTATTCGGTCATGGTATTTTTTGCGAAAACTTATGACCTGCCGTCTTTTGAATGATGAGTTCTAATAAAAAACATAGCCTATCTGATCTGTATAAACTGCACTGAAGATTGAATTATACAAGAACTTTGATTGGTCGCAGACGCCAGGTCTCTGTGAGTGCGTTAATCTATGGTGCGCACGTGCTTGCAAACGGCCGACATCTGCTCATCACAAGGTTTGCGTAACCTCAAGCTTTTTTTCTTCTCCAGGCTGCTGACATGTTAACCGGCCTGGGCGAATGGCAGAACCCCATGTCGCGCATCCAGGTGACACAAGCTGAACTGACTACACTCAGGCAGTCAAATGCCGAGCTTCGCGAAAAATTGACGCAGGTGCAGTCTACGCTACAGGAAAGGGAGAATGAATTTCAGCGACTGCAATTATCACAGGTAAATGCACACACACGGCAGTTCGACCGTCGTAGTCCGACGATGTCCACCGTATGCTCATGGGAAAGTTGAGCAGGGACGGTGACTTGCGCGTGATTTAGTTTAAAGTGATAGTAGACTTGCGCTGCATCTATCGCACTCTCTCCTCCTTTCCCACCTGAGCCCGGTGTCAAGACAGAGTCAAGAAGACCGGAGGCGGGAGAGGACGCAGGTGGCTGGCGCGACTGGGTCCCCTATGTCCTAGCCGCCCCTAGGCGTGCCACCACACCTCCATGTTCGGCATTTGTTATGGGAGCGCAACCCGAATAACGCCTGCCGTGCCCTAATTTGGCCCCCGTGTTGGTCCAACGCATCTACCACTTGGCCCTTTTTACACACACACACACGGCAGTTCGACCGTCGATTTCGACGAGGTCCACCGTATGCTCCACACCAGGTGGTGCAGGGACGGTGACTTGCGCGTGAATTAGTTTTAAGTGATAGTAGCCTTGCGCTGCAGCTACCGCACTCTCTCCTCCTCCCCCACCTGAGCCCGGTGTCAAGACAGAGTCAAGAAGACCGGAGATGGGAGAGGGCACAGGTCGCTGGCGCGGCCGGAGCCGCCCCTGGGCGTGCCATCACACCTGGCTCGGATCCCACAGAGTGGGAGTGCCATAAAGGCCACATTAAGAAGGAGCCATTGCAACCTGACTCTCAGTCCGCCAGTCAGCCACTCCACACAAAACACACATTGGGCTGACCACGCGGTCCGAGTTATCCCGTCAGTTGGCAACCTTCCAAGCCACGGCTTTTAGCGCACCGTGATAGTTTCAAGCGCGTCAGATTGTTTATAGTGAGGAAAATACGCTGAGCTCTCGACCTCACTCTCTCCCCCACGCCCACAATCAGACCACTGTCCGAGCCGGTCAGTTGTCTGATGCGGAAGCGGGCGCAGCTGCTGGTGACCTCGTCTACGTGTACTACGTACACGACCTGGCCCCCCAAACACAAGCACCGGGATTTCACACAACAGGGGGTTGAACGGCTTACATCTCACATGTGGTAAGATAGCCAGAGGTCACGTTAAGAAGGAGCCATCGCAGCCTGACTCTCAGACTACCAGTCAGCCACTCCACACAACACACATTGGACTAACTGCGAGGTCTGAGTGTAATTGTCAGTTGGCAACCTTCCAACCTACGGCGCTTATCGCCCCGTGATATTCTCAAGCTCAGATCACATCTGCGACAGAGGAGCCACATGGAGAAGGAGCCGAGGATCATACTTTCCTCTCAATCAGCTACGCAGACTGAGAGCATGTTTTTGTGGTGATGCGTTTGATCATTGGAGGTGCAGAGGCTGATAAGGAGAGATGTAGTATTGTGGTACAGCCAGTGGTGTTCTACCGTAGGTTTTCATTTAGACGCATGTGACCTAATAGGCCCATGCGTTGTGTGAAGGTGTGTGGGCAGTGCGGACAATTGAGTTGGGTGCGGTGATTGTATGTTGGTTCTCCTCGCACTGGTTTGCCGGTCTCTGTGCGATGGATTTGACAATTAACCGATAAGGCCGATGCGTGATGTGCATGTGCGGGGGCTCTGCTGCTGGTACTGGTAGTCGAGCTGATAGGAGGACTATTGGAAGTGTTGATGGGTGCGCAAAATTTGTTGGCTTCGCGGTGGATTCCGGTTTCGCGGATGTGCATGTGACCGAGCAGGTCCACGCGATGGGTGAATGCGCGTAAGCAGTGAAGGCATTGGAAGCAGCGTCCTTTGTTGTGTTTTGGTACTCCAGGCACTACTTTGCCGGTGTTTGTGCGATGGATTCGCAAGTGAATGACCAGGCTGATGTGTGAGATGAATGTGTGATCACACTGAGAACAGACTAGTACCGAGTCCCTATCGTTGGTACTGAAGCGGTGGTGGTGGTGGAGGCAGTGGGTGGCAGTTAGTCGTAGGTGGCTACTGGGTTCGAGGGAGTGGGGTAAGTTGTTTTCCTCGCCGTGATCAGCGCATGGGGTGGAGGAAAGAGGATGATGTCGGTGATCGTGGGTGCTGCGCCATCGATGAAGTTGTTATCAGTGGTTGGGGTGGTCGTCGTCGTGGGGTCTGAGGTAGGTGTGGAAGAGTTTGATGTTGTGGGATCGTTGTTGCATTGAGTTCGATGATATCTGACCAGGCCGATTCGCGCGCGGAATGTGCATTGATAGCATGGGCACGTTGGCAGGGCTTTGACATTGTCAGTAATGATCCGCGGTGCTTGTAACTTTTGAGTTGCCTTTTTGGCCTTAGCAGCGGTGATCTGGTTGGCCTCATAGATTGCTGCACAAATCTTTGCTCTGTCTTCCTCCAGGCTGGTCGGTTCCGGGCGACGTCCTTTCAGGTCGCCGGGTTGATCTGCATTTGCTTCAGTGAGGTTTTCAGAGTGTTCTTGTAGCGTCGTACTTGACCTGCTTGCCGACGAGAACCCGTGGCAACATTTCCGTGGAAGAGTCGTGTGGGTAATCATTTTTCGTCCATCCACACAAGATGGCCGCTACAGTGCAGTTGCAGTTGTTTCAACTGGGCGTAAATGCTGAGAAGACCTGTTTGTTCCAACACTTTCGTGTACGGGATCCTGACTTGCAATCTCAGCTTTAGTATTCTGTGGAGGCAGATGAGGTGGAAGGCGTTGAGCTTCTGCACTGGCTTTTGGTGGATCGTCCAAGACTCTGCTCCATACAGCAGCGTCGGCAAGATGACAGCTTTGTATATCTTGGTGCTTAGGTGGAGACCATGCCGATTCCAGACGACGTTCTTCATCTGCCCGAAGGCTTGCCGTGCTTTGGCGATCCGGTGGGTGACTTCATCGTCGATTTTGGTGCGGCTAAAGAGGTTGCTGCCCAGGTAGGAGGTGAAGGTACCCACGGATTTCATTTGAACACTGTTAGCATAAATGCGAGCCGTTCTTTAGGTGATATTGGGAGGCAACTAATGCACGACCATCATTTTCTCCGCGTTGGTGTGCAGTCCGAAGATGTCGCAGGCGGCGATGAAGAGGTCCATACTCCTTTGCCTGTCCCCATCGGTCGTGGAATTGAGGCCGCAGTCATCAGCGAAAAGAAGTTCGGGGATGGTGGCTGTGGATATACGCGAGTGGAAATGCATCCGCTGTTGAGTGAGGAGTTGGCCGTTCATCTGGTAGGTGATGTGGATCTGAGGCGTTCGTCATGGTAGATGTCCATTAGCATTGTAGAGAACATGAGGCTGAAGAGGTTAGGCGAAAGGACGCAGCCCTCCTTCACGCCGTTGGTAACTGCGAAGGCCTCTGAGATGGTTCCGTTGTCCGTGACGCGCGCCATCTTGCCATCGTGGAGTTGACGCATCAAATGAGTGAATCTCCTGGAAAAGCCGAATTTCTGCATGAACGTCTACAGCCCGCCGCGATTCACTATGTTGAAGGCTTTCGTTAGCTCCACGAAGGAAGCGTAGAGGTGGGTTGACATCTCCTGGCGCTACTCTTGTAGCTGGCGAGCGGTAAACTTCATGTTGGTTGTTCCGCGGTGTTGTCAGAAGCCACATTGGCTTTCCGGGAGCAGGCCCAGCTCTAGGTAACCGTTCAGACGATTGAGAATGATACGGGGAAGGATCTTCCTGGTGATATTGAACAGCCAGATTCCCGGTGGTTGTCACAGCGTTGGTGCTTCCCCTTCTTCTCGTAGAGGTGGACGATTGTGACCTACTCAAAACCTGTCCTTGGCGCGTCATCGCCTGGAAGAGCGTGGTGAGCTATTTCATCAGTTGGGGGCCACCATGCTTGCAGATCTCAGCAGGGATCGCGGTTGATCCGGGTGCTTTCCCATGGGAGAGTTGTGGCACGGCCCTGATGGTTTCTTGGAAAGCGGGCACGAGATCGAGGTAGGCGTTGGTTTCCACTTCCGAGAGTCGGGCGATTGCGGCGTCGGAGATGATGGAGGGCTGTTAAGAACGCTTTGGAAGTGTTCCGCCTAGCGCTTCAGGATTTGCGACATCTCAGTCAGCAGGGTAGTTCCGTCAGCAATGAGAAGAGGGGTGGCTCCTTTGCTCACTTGATCAGTCCTGGGGGTTCCACGGAGAGAACGGTGGGGGGGGAGGGTTGGGAAAGGAGTTGTTGTTGAGATTGTTTAGTTTTTCGACCGCAAGTAATTGCAGTCTGCTAGCTACGGTCTGCTGCAGCTGTTGTGAGACCCAGCGTTTGAGTAGGGCACCTTGTCTAGCCACATATCCCGCGATGAGATAAGCAGTGGTATCCCTAAATAGGGCTGTTTAGTCATCCCAGTCGGCTAATGAACTCTACTATGGGTCACGGTTTGGCTTAGTGAGAGAACAAACGATTCGCCTGGGCCGCGTACGTGATTTCATGTCACCCTCTGCTTAGAACATTTTCGACCGTGGGGGAGGTGGGAAAGGTGCGCGAAGAGGGAGGGGAAAAGAGAGGGGGATAGGAGGGAAGATAGAGGCATGAGGGGAGAGGGGACTGATCTGAAAAGAGGAGATAGGGGAAGGGGTAGGGCGGAGTGCAGAGGGGATGGGCAGGGAGGAGGGTGAGGGTGGCAGGGAGGAGAGGAAAGGGGGGAAGGGAGCAGACGCACTGGGTGTGAAGCCACACACAACACCGGAAAACCTCCCCTGGCTTAGCCCACCAGTCGTAACGGCGGCCCGGGGGTGTGGCCGCTGGGCGGCGCCAACTTCTAGGAGCCGCATGTGAGAGTTGGGAACCAGTTAGAGGTGGCCACAGAAGAATTCACTACCTATGCGAGACAAATGGAGCAACCAAATGCTACAGGTGTGATGCCCCCCCCCCCCCTACACCCCACACAAACGATATTGCGACCGTCGTGTTCCACGATGTCCACCACATGCTCTGCAGGGACGGTGACTTACACTGGATTAAGGTGAGAGTATGCTTGCGCTGCATCTACCTCACTCTCTGTCCACTTAGCCTCCTGTACCCGGTGTCAAGATAGACTCAAGAAGACTGGTGATGGGAGAGGGCGTAGGCTCATGTACTTTGGTTGGTCCCACACACAAGCTACTTTGACCGTCATTTGCAATTATATCCACCGTATGCTCCACAACACGGTGGTGCTGGGACAGTGACTTGCGCTGCGTTACAGTGAAGATAGACTTTCACTGCATCTACCTCACTTGCTGTTCATTTTCCCCCCTGGACATAGTGTTAAGACGGAGTCAAAAAGAGTGGGGATGAGAGAGGGCACAAAACACACACCAGCTCGCGTCATGGCGTTGAAAATTGCAGATGAGCAAAAAGCTCACATCTTTCTAATATATTTCGATGCAACAAGAAAAGTTCGTGAATAAAGTAAGCAACATTGCGCATTTCATGTCGCATGAAATCAGAAAACTTTCTCTATGAAGGCATAAACTCTTGATCTCTTAAATTCGTTTAAGAAACCTGCCGTAGGAACCCAAGTGGGCGAACACCAGGAGCGCATATGTGTTTTGCTGTGCAGCAGAGTTTTGTTGGGCTCGCCTTCTAAGTTATAGATAAGACGAAATAGAGGTAGTTGGGACTGAAAATTACTCGCAGTACCTCAGGTATCCGAGAACTTAGGGATTAGATTGCGTCCAATGGCGAGTGCGTTCTAACGTTGTAGCAACCACTACTTTAAGCAGGCTGCAAGGCGAATGAATCACTGCAAATATGTCCCCTCCAACCAGCCATGTTAGGGCGAACAACCAGTTCGGTCTCTAACTTTTGAGGTAAAAATACCCAAGAAAATTATAAAAATGCCAAATATGGACACTATAATCGGTTGGAAAAGTTCAAGAACGACTGAACATGTGGCCTCTTTTACGTTGTGCCACTAAGACAGTGTAGATGTTTTGCTTCATGCTGCGAGGTGTTAGTGGAAATTGGACTTTCCTGTTAGATTTCTGTAAAATATTTGCTTATCCTGTAAGCGTACATTCGGTTGCCCTCACTCTCCGAATCTTAGTTCGCCGGGTCGAACTAAGATGCTTATCAGATGAGCTTTTTCTGCTGGCAGACCTGAAGGAATACACCGAAACTACTACTCGGATCGATGACCGTTCAACTGTCAGTTCAGATGAGGTCCGCCGTTTGCACCAGAGCAACACGGTGCAGGCATGGTGCCTTGCGCCTGAATTACATTATAATGAGTAGATTTGCGTTACATCAACCGCATTCTCTCCTTCTCCCCCACCTGGACCCGGAGGTGGAAGAGGGCGCAGGCGGCTGGCGCGGCCGGAGCTGCCTTTTGGTGGGTCGCCACACCTTGCTTGGATCGCATGGCGTATGAGTGTCCCATTAAGCAGGAACAATTGCAGCCTGCCTATTAGTCCACTAGTCGGCCATTCGGATAGTTGAAAACAGCATTTGCTTAATGCTGTCTGTCTTGCTCCTTTAATCGCATTTCACTTGGCGTGGGAGTAAAAAGGAATTAAAGTAACAAAGAATCATATTGAAACAATTGCTTGAAAGTAAACACTTGGGAAACTTGTCTCCAGAGAAGGGTCAAACATCGAAGTGAATTAAGGGTGGACGTTCAATTATTAAAAAAAGACTGCTCAAAAGCTTCCGGGATAAGAAAGTATCTTAACAACCACCGAAAATTCTAGGGACCACAATATATTGCTGCTTTCGCCAGGCAGATGACAATAATGAATTTGCATGTGATAGAGTAGAATGCGATTAAGGAAGAAAGGTAGAGAAATGTGACAGTCCAAAGCTTTACACGACTACGGTTTTCGTTTTTTTATTGCTATGCCAGGAGTTGAACCGCTGAGCGCCATTGCTACTGCGCAGGTCTAACCACTGCATCTGTGGCGGATTTCTTCATGGAACGATTCCTCCTTCTACCGCTACTCGAACTAAGAATAGGCTTCACCATCACAAATTCGAGCGTGGAAAGTTGAATTTGGGGTTATACTAGTTGATGATGGGCAACATTTGGTATGTCACAGTATCGCCATAGAGCTTGTGATCTATTTGCGCTAACCGACTCGTCAAATTGATGCGTAGGACTGCTATTTGAACCGCGAAATCTAGTCCCCGTATGCCAGAGTAAATGTATCTCTCAGCATGCCTTCATGATCTGCTACCTATCAACGCTCAGGTTAGCATGGAATCGCAATTTCTGTCGTCTCGGTTTTGACTTTTATTGTGAGCTAATTTAAGTTCTCTAGTAGGCTTTTTACATCGAATAACAACGAACGGATGCGTTATATCCGATTTCAACTGGTTCAATAATCCATCAGACAAAAGGGGTGTTTTTCATTTTAATGCGACTATGTGCAAAAGACTTCTTTTTACACAGGCCCTTCACTATGGTCTTCTTTTCTGTAGACATCAGCGGCGACACTGGAGACTGAACGGCTTAAGCTTGAGCTTGCCAAAGTCAAGGAGGAACGTGAAACATTGGTGAGTTACTCACCCAACTTCTTAAAAGGATCGGTTTTCGTGTGTTCCCGCGGTCAAGAATGGTAAGAAACAATATATTAATAACTAATTTGACCCACTTGTGAAGGCTTTGGTGGTTTCGGTGAGATTCTTACCCACGCCAGCAAGGGGAAGGCATCAGTACAGCCAACGCTCTAGGCAACCGAGCTAAGAGGCCACACCGGGAGCCGTGTGTTTAATCCCAATTGAGTCAAGTTACCTGCCCAGCCTACTGCAACGTAGGGATTCCACCAATTCTGATACAGTCAGCTGACTGTCTACGGAGGATTTCTTAAGCAATCAATCTAGATTCCACCAGATGACTACCAGGCACAGTTAATTACTAGAGGATTTTAGCAGGGTTGAAAACTTCCTTTTACCTACTTGTGAAAAGTGGCTGACGACGAGTTTTTCACGAGTGGGTCAAATTAATTTTTCAAATCTACCAAAATCCTCTTGTAATATCTTAATTTTCTACCACAATATGTAAACTCGGGTTGCGGAAAAACCGAATGACTACCCGCAGAGACAAAGAAGACTGAAATGGCAATTTCTAGATGATTATAATTTCGTCTGGCAGTGTTTCTTCATTGCAGGCTTAAGTAAGCTGTTGCTCAACATTGGACGTATTGTTCATTAAACACTAAGTTAAAGGGTCTACCATTAAGACACGGGTTCTCCAGCTTTTGGGTTTTGACCGCGAGGACTTTTCTTGCACTATCGTGCCGCAAAACTCTACCCCGGTGAGATTCCTTGACAGTTCTCTAAGGCTGAAGTCAACAACTTCCTCTGATATATTATTTTAGTTGGGTGTCATTTCCATATAAATATGGCAGAATTGTCTATATTGCTTTTTGCATTGCTTTTTTATTCCGGACTGAGTGTGTACGGTGTTCGACAGTTGCATGTTACGGAGAGTTGGAAGTTTATGCGTATTAGTGCAAGGATCCACCGGAAAAACAAACCTACCTTGACCATCTGGTATATGTGAGTGTTATGTTCCCTTTGATGTGAGTTAGATCTCAAGAGAGGTCTCCTGCAAGCTAGGCACGTATGGATACTATCTCATCACCAACATCAGTTATGGGGACTTAACACAACCCTATGACATTGGTTTGAGTATGTATTCTATACGAAAGCTAATCAACCTCAACTGCGTGATCAGGTTTCATCATATGTATCAAGTCAGTGCTTAAACTTAGTTGGGTCGTCACCACAGGAAACGCAGCCAAAAGATTTCTACGTTTGTCCTTTGATTGGGAGCCTGTTTGTTCAAAGGAACGAATTAAATGTATGAATGCATATCTAAGAGGCTTTAAAAGGTTGCCTCAAGGCTGTCAGAAGCTTTCTCGTGAGGTACGTTCATCTCGGCGTCGGGTGCATACATCGATTTAGGAGGACTGTCAGCTATTTTCAGAAACCATACTTTCTCTTGATTTTTTCGTTGATGCTTCTGTCCCGTTTCTTAATTTTTCGTCCCTTTCCTCTAAACGGTCAGCAGGTCACTGCTCTGTTATTCAAAACAACGTCTCTCGAAATTTGGCATAATTTGGCTTAACTGAGTAAATATTCATATTTCACTTACCCCGTAATCTCCTGACCTACGTTTTCACACCTAGGCTTAATATGCGCGGTGGTGGCTCACATTCTTATTCTTAATTAAATTTGTTTGTCATATGAACCTCATTACGTATTCATATTAAAATTTCTGCATTAGACATATTTTTTTCTCGGAAACTAGGTCCTGAAATCTTGAATTAATATGGGGAATTTCGGCCTCCAACAAGATTTCTGTGGATCAAGTTTCCTGGATGTTCTTTGTCATTAAGTGTCTGGTTGGGGTTTAGGGGTACTAGTTAGGGGTAGCACCACACAGATAGCATTTGTTCACTCCATTTGTCTCATACAGGTAGTGAATGTTCCTGTGGCCGCCTCTAACAGGTACACAACTCTCATCTGTGTCTCCTCGAAGTTGGGTTCTTCCCGGGCAATCGTCACGACCGGCGTGCTAAACTAGGTGAAGGTCACCGGTGTTGTGTGTGCCTCCACACCCGGTATGTCGTGACTCCCGAACTTCCCACCTCCCCCTCTCAAAAAGTCCTACGGTGGGGGCGACAGCAACCCCGTAGCGGCCCAGACTAAATCGGGTCGTTCTCCCACTAAAAAAACCGTAACCCATAGTGGAGGTCGGTAGCCGTCTGGGATATCCGAGCAGCCCAATTTAGGACAGCACTGCTTGCCTCCTCACGGAGGAAAAGGCTAGAAAAGGTGCCATAAACAAATGCTGGTTATCATGTCTTCTGCAGCCAGCCGCGGCACAAAGATCGCAAAATACGCGGTCGTAAAACTCAAACAAACAACAATACCCCCCGTCCCCATCCCCCTCGCCATACTCTCCAGGCTGCTCGGGTGAGTCCACTCACACTAGCAGCCTGAAATGTTCGTTCCCTTTTAGACAATCCAATGAGCAACCGGCCGGAACGAAGGACGGCGCTAGTCGTTCGGGAACTGGCGCGCTACAAGGTGGACATTGCTGCTCTCAGCGAGACCTGATTCTCTGAGCAGGGTCAGCTGGAGGAGTCGGGTGCCGGCCAAAGGCAGAGCGACGCGACGCTGGTGTTGCCTTTGCCATCCGGAACGACATTGTGGCACGTCTGCCCTGTCTGCCGCAGGGTATCAATGATTGCCTGATGAGCCTCCGCCTGCCTCTTCGGGGAGACCAGTTCGCCACCATTATCAGCGCCTACACTCCCCCAATGACGAGCTCTGATGCGGCGAAGGACAAATTCTACGAGGACCTGCACGCCTTGCTGGCGACTGTGCCGAAAGAGGACAAGTTAATTGTCCTTGGTGACTTAAATGCCCGCGTCGAGACGGACCACTCTGCCTGGCAGGGAGTGCTGGGTTTACACGGTCTCGGTAGCTGTAACGATAACGGCCTCCTTCTTCTGCGCACGTGTGCGGAACACCGTCTCCTGCTGACCAACACCTTCTTCCGCCTTCCGACGCGGGAGAAGGCCACGTGGATGAACCCTCGGTCGCGGCGCTGGCATCTGCTGGACTATGTTCTCGTCCGGCGGCGAGATCGACAAGACGTGCTGGTAACCAAGTCGGTCCGCGATGTCGATGGTTGGACAGATCACCGCCTCGTCATCTCTCTGATGAGGCTCCGACTGCAACCCCGACGAAGGCCCCAAGGTAAGAGGCCGCCATGTAAGTTAAATACTCTTTTATTTAAATTGCCTGTTCACTGTTTTGATTTCAGCAACCAAATAACCGAGAAACTGGAGGACCTGCATGCTCCAGATGATAACGCTACCGTGGAGACACGATGGTGTCAACTGCGAAATGTCATCCAGTCCACCGCCCTCGATGTCCTCTGACGCGCACGCTGTCGACACCATGACTGGTTTGACGACAATGACGCCAACATCAGCAAATTACTCGCGGAGAAGAATGGACTACACAAAGCCTACATGGACCTTCGGACTGATGCCACCAATGCAGCCTTTTTCAGATGCCGGCGCCTTGTACAACAACGGCTGCGTGAGATGCAGGATGTCTGGATGATCCGAGAGGCTGAGGAAATCCAGGGGTATGCTGAGCACAATGAAATGAAATACTTTTTAAAAGCCATCAAGGCAATCTACGGCCCGTGTAGCAGATTTCCAGCGGTAAAGCACCGGGATCTGACGCAATCACACAGGAAGTCTACAAGCACGGTGGGCCCCGGCTGATGGCAGAACTCACAACACTCTTCCAGGAGATGTGTCACCAAGGACAAGTTCCTCAGGATTTTAAAGACGCGACCATCGTCCATCTCTACAAACGAAAGGGGAACCGGCAACTCTGTGATAATCACAGAGGCATCTCGTTGCTCAACATCGCCAGGGAAGATCTTTGACCGTATCCTTTTCAATCATCTTAACGGTCACCTAGAGCAGGGCCTGCTCCCGGAAAGCCAATGTGGCTTCCGCCGACACCGCGGAACAACCGATATGATCTTTGCCGCCCGCCAGCTACAAAACGAAGTGTCGGGAGATGCGAACTCACCTATACACTACCTTCGTGGATCTAACGAAAGCCTTTGACACGGTGAATCGTGACGGACTGTGGAAAGTCATGCAGAAATTTGGTTGTCCTGAGTGGTTCACGCACATGGTGCGTCAGCTTTATTTCGGGATGACGGCGCGCGTCACTGACAATGGGACGGTATCTGAAGCATTCGCAGTGACCAACGGCGTGAAGAAGGGCTGCGTATTGGCCCCCACCCTCTTCAGTCTCATGTTCTCGGCTATGCTGATGAACGCCTACCGTGATGAGCAGCCTGGTATCCGCATCACCTACATAACTGACTGGCACCTTCTCAACAGTCGGCGTATGCAGGCTCCAACGCACGTGTCTACGACTACAGTCCATGACTTGCTTTTTCGGCGGACGACTGCGTCCTTAACACCGTGACGGAGGAGGACAAGCAAAGGAGCATGGACCTCTTCGCCGAAGGCTGCGCCGATTTCGGATTAACAATCAGTACAGCCAAAACGGTTGTCATGCACCAACCGCCACCCAGCGCGGAATACAATGCTCCTCGAATCAATGTCAACAGTGCTCAACTCAAAAACGAGGAAACCTTCGCTTATCTAGGAAGCACGATGTCGCGCAACACGAGAATCGATGACGAGGTTGCCCAACGGATCTCCGTGAAGAATCGCCACGGTTTTCACCTGAACACCAAACTGAAGATGTACAAGGCCGTTGTCTTGACGACACTCCTTTACGGAGCGGAAACCTGGACGGTCTACTCGAACCAAGCCAGGAAGCTGAATCACTTTCATCGCAGCTGCCTCCGCAGAATACTGAAGCTGAAACCACAAGACAGGATCCCGGACACGGAAGTTCTGGGAGCGGACCGGAATCTTCAGCATCCACGCCATGCTGAGGCAAGTGCAACTGCGATGGAGCGGCCATCTGGTAAGAATGGATGACGAGCGACTACCCAAACGACTTATCTACGGAGATGTCGCTACGTGTTCTCGCCGGCAGGGAGGTCAAAAACGACGCTACAAGGACACTTTGAAGAAATCGATAAAGCAACTGCAAATCAACTCGGCGACCTGGGAGGACCTATCCCAGGATATACCGGCATGGAGAAGATCAGTGAAGACTGGTTCAGCAATCTATGAGGCCAACCGGATCGCCGCCGCCAAAGCCAAAAGAGCGGTACGAAAGTCACCAGCGCCCCGGACCAACACTGCCAATGCCCAGGCCCTGCCAACATGCCGCGCTGTCAACGCATCTTCCACGCGTGAATCGGCTTGTTTGGACATCTTTGGATGCAATGCACCAACAATCCGACAATTCCAATTTGTACGTCAAATTCTGCCAACCCTCCTTCTGACTCCCCCAACCCTCACTCCTTGCATCGATTCCATTACTTCCACCATCATAGAGACCACATCCATCTACTCATCGCCTCTTACCCCTACGACCGCAACCACCACCGCCTTCACTACCACCACCACCACCACCATCAGCGATGGGGAATCTCTCCTTTGCTATACTCAATGCGACCGCTCATTCACCTCAAGCATCGACCTAGTCGGTCACTTGCGAATACATCGTACAGAGACCGTTGAGCCAGTGCCTGGAGCACCATCACACAGCAGAGATCGTGGCCTCCACTGCCCTTACTTTCCTCGCGCATTCACTCATCACATGGGCCTATTCGGTCACATGCGCATCCATGACAGTTGAATTCACCACAATGCTGACAACACCGATACACCATGCACACCCTCCGCTCCTGCCATTCTTTGCGCCCCTGCCACCCCCACTACCATGAATGACACCCCCCAGCCTCTACTGATTTCTCCTGCCCACACTGCGCTCGCAAATTCAACTCAAGCATCGGCATGGTCGGTCACCTGGGAATCCATTGCACGGAGTCTGGTGAACCAGTGCCTGGGGCTGCGACATACAGTCGACGCGCCCGCCTTAACTGCCCTCACTGCTCTCGCACATTCACACACCGCATGGGCCTATTAGGACACTTGCGCCTCCACGACAACCTCCGGTAAACCACGGGAGGCTAAGCTTCATCAGCGCACACTACCTACACCAATACGTCGACAGCACCCTCACAATCACCATTTACCAGAGTATATCACGGTTTCCTAGAAACCGTGGCTGGGTAGTCTGCCAGTCTGACGCTTCCACCAGACCACGCCGTCGGCTCAATGTATGTGCTGTGTGTGTCGAGTGGCTGACCAGTGGACTGGCAGTCAGACGGCGATGGCTGCTTCATATCCCCTGAGTTTGTGAATCCTGGTGTGTGCGTTATGTGGCCAGGTCGTGCTGTTGCGCACGAAGACGGGTTCGCCGATCCGTCAGCCAATGTGCCCACTCCCACATCAGGCAACTGACTGGCTCGTACAGTGTCTGATGGTGGGGTTTGTGAGAGAGTGACGTCGAAAACTCAGCGCATGTTCCTCACTATTAACAATCTGACGCGCTTAAAACTATCACGGTGCGCTAAAAGCCGTGGCTTGGAAGGTTGCCAACTGACAGGATAACTCGGACCGCGTGGTCAGCCCAATGCGTGTTTTGTGTGGAGTGGCTGACTGGTGGACTTAGAGTCAGGCTGCAATGGCTCCTTCTTAATGTGGTCTATATGGCACTCTCACTCTGTGGGATCTGAGCCAGGTGTGGTGGTACGCCCAGGGGCGGCTCCGGCCACGCCAGCCACCTGGGACCTCTCTCATCTCCGGTCTTCTTGTCTGTGTCGTGAGACCGGGCTCAGGTGGGGGAGGAGAAGAGAGTGCGGTTACCATAACCGCCGCGGTTGGAAGGTTGCCAACTGACAATTACACTCAGACCTTGCAGTTAGTCCAATGTGTGTTGTGTGGAGTGGCTGACTGGTGGTCTGAGAGTCAGGCTGTGATGGCTCCTTCTTAACGTGACCTCTCGCTATCTCACACATGTGAGATGTAAGTCGTTCAACCCCCTGTTGTGTGAAATCCTGGTGCTTGTGTTTGGGGGGCCAGGTCGTGTACGTAGTACACGTAGACGAGGTCACCAGCAGCTGCGCCCACTTCCGCATCAGACAACTGACCGGCTTGGACAGCGGTTTGACTGTGGGGGTTGGGGAGAGAGTGAGGTCGACAGCTCAGCGCATGTTCCTCACTATAAACAATCTGACGCGCTTAAAACTATCACGGTGCGCTAAAAGCCGTGGCTTGGAAGGTTGCCAACTGATAGGATTCCTCGGACAGCGTGGTCATTCCAATGTGTGTTTTGTGTGGAGTGGCTGACTGGCGGACTGAGAGTCAGGCTGCAATGGTTCCTTCTTAATGTGGTCTTTATGGCACTCCGACTCTGCGGGATCCGAGCCAGGTGTGGTGGTACGCCCAAGGGCGGCTCCGGCCGCACCTGCATCCTCTCCCGCCTCCGGTCTTCTTGACTCTGTCTTGACACCGGGCTCAGGTGGGGAGGAGGAGAGAGAGCGGTAGCTGCAGCGCAAGGCTACTATCACTTCAAACTAATTCACGCGCAAGTCACCGTCCCTGCACCACCCTTCCATGGAGCATACGGTGGACATCGTCGGACTACGACGGTTGAACTGTCACAATTGTCTGGTTACAAATTAAATGCAGCGTCTAAAATAAATTGGACGTTGAAAATCATTTGGATTTTGTTGATACATGCAACTTATTCGAAGTTCGAATGATCGTTGATTATTTGAAGAGCTAGAGACCTATATTTCAGATATATATATATATATATGCCTCCCCTGTAATTGGCACCGAAATCCGTTTAGCTTGCGACTGCGAACGCTAGATTTGAACTCAAAAGTATAGTGGAAACTGCATTGCGCCAAAGCGCACTAATTTATTTTAAATGTTTCCTGCGAAAACCATGCATTTTTATTCCGTCGTTTAAACCAACGCATACTCTTCCGTGTATTTTGAACTGAAAGTTACACAGTAAAGGAATGGCTAATTTAGATGTAAATTAATTCAGGAGGTTTAGCCTTTCCTTTGAACGTTAATGATTGTGTCAAAATAAATGCGCACACTTCTACTACCGAACGTTCACAGCATCGGCAAGTAGGAAACAGACATTGCCATTAAGGTCATTTTTACTTTTGCACGTATTGTGGCGAAGTTTAAATTCTTGCTAACTGCAGCAACCTTTGTTTTAGCCTTCAAAGGCATTCTTTAGGTTGCAGCTGAGCTGCTTCCATCATATTGTCATCTTAATTCTCTCTTGGCAATATGGAAATACAAGCTTTTCCGCTCACAACGATCAATTAGTCATAATCTTAACCTGGCTGCCTGGGCTAATTCTTTGCCAGTTTGCATTTCAATTTCATAGTTCACGTGCGGCCATAGAAGCAGATTAATTTAGGTGGCTTAACATAGTCTTAAATTATTATACACAGTTTCGAGTAGAATGAAATTGTATTAATGAATCCACTTATTTAATACAGCTGACGATACTGGCTGATGAAGGAACATCGTACAAGCCGCTGAGTCACCAGATAAAAACTGCATATTTAATTTTTTTAATTTTTGATGCCCATATTGATGTGATTATGCACAGTTTGCATTGCAAAAGCTTATTTTACTTCTTCATGACAAATTAACTATTTGAGGATTGCACCATTCCTTTTTCCAGCGTTTGGTGATATCTGTATTATTTTAATCTTGTTTGCTGGTACACGCCTATTTTAGCCTTTTGACTTCCTTTTCGTTCAATGACAATTTGAGCATAGCCTTATATTAAGTTTTAAGGACGCGAAAGGTTTACCCACGTTATGTCCTAAGAGAGTAATCCATTTCCTCATTATTATTCTGCAGGAGATGCTTAGGTTAATGCAAAACGAATTAATGAATTTTTGGGCAATCCGTAATTTTCTGAGAAAGAGTTTAGGAACATCCATAAAAACAAAAAGGTTTCAATTATCCCAACATACTTAGTACTATTTTATTACCTTGCCCTGCAGTCTTCAACTGAGCGTAACCAACTGGACCGCCTCGAGAATAGGAGGATTCCGTAAAAATGTTTTTAAATATCGAGCTGATCAAACCCTGATGTTTGAAAGTTTAACTCACTGACACAATTCATCCAAAATTCTCGCCGAAATTGACTTGCTATCGTTGGATTTCACTACTGCAACTCCTAATTCAGTCGAATAATGTTTTATCCACTCTTTTCAAAAGACTTCCTTTCGATCGATCCCTAATAATTCGCCAGATCCCTTATTGGAACAGATAGGATCCTGCAGCATCTCTTAAATTTAACGGATAAATTTACGCCTTGAGATAAAATGAAGGCTGCTTGTTAGAGCCTGAGTAAAATTATCCGTGTAAATTATATCGACGGTAGCATTGTGATAGAATTTTGACTGCTGTAGTTTAGGCAAAGGCATATAACTGAAGCAGACGGTGACCACGCCCAGAGTAAAACAAACCAAGCGTTTTTTCAAAGGCCTCCCGGAAGAAAGATTGAGTTTAAATATGAGGTGGAAGCCTTTTTTTAAAAATCTTCACAAGATATAAAAATAAAACAGAGCATAAGCCTTTTGTTACTTTAACCAACAGACTTCATGAAGTTTGAGTGTGGATCTTTAAACCTTATGGTTAACACAGTTACTCTATCTACTGCGGTGGCCTCCGTATGCATTCACATCGATTTCGGACCACAACAACTGCTCAGAGTATATCGGTGGAAAGAATCGGCTCAGAGAAGCAGACAGACATTTGCGATAGTACCTACAGCAACAGAGTACGTTTGGCTTATTAGCCGTCATTCTGGCTATACACTTAGCTGCCTTACGGCTGCTGGTGGTGCTTGAGAGTTAGCCCCAAGGCACAACGGGACGAGTGAGTCCTGTAACCGATCGGTGAGCGCCCTACTACCATTGTTAATATTCCCGATCGAAATCGGGAAGACCACGAGCTCGTGGCGCAGTGGGTAGAGCGTTGGACTTCTGCCCAACAAGGTCGCGAGTTCGGGGCTCGGGCGCCGCAGCCCTTGGGGTTGGGGTATGGCTGGCTGATGACGGCTAATAAGCCAGAAATGGCCATTCAAGTCTCCCTTGTCTTTGTCGGTCATGTTATTCTGCCTATACACTTAGCTGCCTTACGGCTGCTGGCGGGGCTTGAGAGTTAGCCCCAAGGCACAACGGGACGAGTGAGTCCTGTAACCGATCGGTGAGCGCCCTACTACCATTGTTAATATTCCCGATCGAAACCGGGAAGACCACGAGCTCGTGGCGCAGTGGGTAGAGCGTTGGACTTCTGCCCAACAAGGTCGCGAGTTCGGGGCTCGGGCGCCGCAGCCCTTGGGGTTGGGTATGGCTGGCTGATGACGGCTAATAAGCCAGAAATGGCCATTCCAGTCTCCCTTGTCTTTGTCGGTCATGTTATTCTGCCTATACACTTAGCTGCCTTACGGCTGCTGGCGGGGCTTGAGAGTTAGCCCCAAGGCACAACGGGACGAGTGAGTTCTTTTACCGATCGGTGAGCGCCCTACTACCATTCGTATACATATATATATATATATATATATATATATATATATATATATATATAAGCCAAAACAAGTGCGTAACACTCACTAATGTGGTAAGGATCTCACTCGATCCCATTTGTCCGCCCGCCAGTTACCTACCGGCGATAAACGAACGTTGTGTCATAGGACACATACCATATATATAGCACAAATATGTTGCTAAGAGTGCAACAGGCAAGACGCAGACAGCTGTTTCACGGTCATTACCGATCATCAGTACATCATATGCCTTGTGCAGTGAGGTACATAAACAAGCCAAACAAGTGCGTAACACTCACTAATGTGGTAAGGATCTCACTCGATCCCATTTTGTCCGCCCGCCAGTTACCTACCGGCGATAAACGAACGTTGTGTCATAGGACACATACTATATAGTATAGATAATAGTTGCTAGCAGCAAGGTAAGACGCAGACAGAGTCAGTACACTTTGTGCAGTGAGACATAAACAGTTAAACAGTGCGTAACACTCACATGGTAGGATCTCACTCGATCCCATTTTTCCGCCCGCCAGTTACCTACCGGCGATAAACGAACGTTGTGACAAATGGGATCGAGTGAGATCCTTACCACATTAGTGAGTGTTACGCACTTGTTTGGCTTGTTTATGTACCTCACCGCACAAGGCATATGATGTACTGATGATCGGTAATGACCGTGAAACAGCTGTCTGCGTCTTGCCCTGTTGCACTCTTAAACATATTTGTGCTATATATATATATATATATCAAAGGAAATAATTTCTGAAATTATTAATTGCAGGACATGGTAGTCAGATGATTCGGACATGACTTTAGGGGTCAGACTCGAAGTTTCAATGAACATTTGTCGAGGACAATCACCACTGTGGAATAACAACGTAATGCCTATTCTACTAAACAAAGTAGTACTATCAGTAGTATGAATCTTATATGGCACAGATATTATACCATACTTCCGACAAAGGTACAGGCTAAAAGCGAAATACGTGTCTGGGATTTTAACTAGTACCTTTGTCGGAAGTACGGTATAATATCTGTGCCATATAAGATTCATACTAATTGTAGTACTACTTGTTTGTACAATGGGCATTACGTGGTTATTCCACAGTGGTTGATTGTCTTCAACCCAAATGTTCATTAAAATTTCGGGTCTGACCCTAAAAATTCATGTCCGAATCATCTGACTCGATGTCCTGCACTAAATAATTTCATAAATTATTTCCTTGATTATTCTCTGGAGTCCATATACCAGAAACCGCATAGAGAACGCTGGGGGACCCACTGAGGAGCCGAACCCCTCGTTGCTGCGTCACGCAGCAGCAGAAACATCGGCGAAACACGTGTCTGGGCTTTTAGCTAGTACCTATGTCGGAAGTACGGTATAATAACTGTGCCATATATATATATATATGAGAAAATACGGACCCCAGGTGTTGAAATGGAAGGAGAAGCAAAGACGATCTCTGGGTATATATATATAAGGAAGAGGATAAAGCCAATAACGGAGCCCAGAGGAACCCCACTCTATCATAATAGAACTCCATTTCCAAGTATTTTAACCAGGTCCCCTACAATAAGGAACTCGATTAATGTGAATCGTTAGATCACACTCATATAACTGCATACTGCAGGAAACTGCTTCCGTCTTCAGCAACCGTAAGTGTGGTTGAATACTTCAGAATAGAGTGAAGTTGGAATCATAGATTGGAACTCGGCAACATACTTTGCTCGCATCCTTTGCGAAAGGGAGTCATTAGTTCTCACTCATTGCCTTGAAAAAACCTTGGCAGCATTTGCTGGATTTATCTCATACATTTACGTTCGAATATTTCAGCACAAAGCACGGACAGTTCGATCTGAAAATGCGTTGTCATTAAAATTAATTAAATGAACTACCCTTTCAGTCGTCACGGCTACTGCAGTTGGAGGGCTGAATAAGAAAAGAGCACTTTTGTAGGTTAGAGGTAATGTCATCAGGTAGCATTCTATCGGTTTATTTTTCTCCAAAAAGTGTTCGGTGGGCACGTTCTATTAAGTAAGAATGTACGTATGCGAAAATCGGAGGCAAAAGGTTTACGGGATTTAAGGCTACTGTTTGTTGTCCCTCGCGGTTACTTACATTGCGCACTACATAAAACGCATCTGTTCGACAGATATTCTAATTGTGCTGCCTAGCAGGAGATCGGATTGTTGCCAGTAGGGATGCAGTCAATAAGTGCGTATTAGATCAAAATATCGTCATCCGAGGTTGTCTTTTAATTTAAGTATATCTGGCGTGAACTTATCTCAGTGCAAAACAGGTATGTGTAAAAGAATTGTGCCGTTCGAACATGAATTCCGTGTCATGTCTTTGAGAACGCAATGAGGTTTCAGTAGCTGACCTAATTCTTGACGAACTAAATTAGGTTTTAGATTATCGTATGTTAATTACCTATCAGCATAATCTCTAGATATATTTGTCACAGCCGGATGGCGGCATTTGAGGGGTGTTCTTTTTGGCAGTCAGCAAAAAGTGCATTAGACAAAATGACTACTTAAGTAATGTGCACGGTTCGAATTTTTTTTAAATGCACATGTACTTCTTTCTATTTATTACGGTGCATATTACATCTCCGTCGGTTTCAATAATTGAAGAAAGGACATATTTCTGTTTAACACATGATTTTTCTAAAGCCGGATATCTATCGTGATTGAGATATCTTATGATTATACTATATGATAATCTATATTGTAACTCTACTCAAGTAATCTTTTCTCATAGAAAACATTCCTTGGAATTTCGTTTGAAATTTAATGTGAATGACTAGCGACTGCATGTGATTTTGCCTAAATTAGAAGATTACAGCATTTGGTAAGTGCAATGGCGACAGTATGATGTCCATAATTCTTTTGAAAAGGATTGGCACCATTTTCCTTGCATAGATTTGGAAGTCATAATTTCTTTTAAAAAAGTTTTGGGAAGTAATTTTCCGTGCCCGTCTTCTATAAAATACGACTGAATCTGTACAGATATAGAACAATAATTTTAAAATGCTGAGTACAGCAGTGTACGTAATTACAGTTCTTCGAAATGGCTGCAAAGGTTTTCATTTGAAATTCAGCATCTCGGTGTACAGTAAACATTTATTTGTTCTCTGCTGATCAGCATAACACCCATGATGGGTGGATAGCCTTTTTTAAACGAAAATCGCAGTTTTGATTTTAGTCATTTTTTTCGGATAAGAGACTGTGATCCCGAAAGAAGACTGATGATTGTTGAATGGCCTCGGCTGTCAGCAGATAGAATATGATCCAGTGGGTTTTCAATGAAGCTGTCGAACGTTTAGTGACAGCTTAATTAATTATGAAAAGGAGGAACTACCCGTGATGTGTTGGGTGGAGTGGATGGTTAGTTACTGTTTGAGACTGCCTTTTGCCATTAATACGCGTTCCTAGGGGCCCAATATTTTTTTTGTCATCATTTTTGTTTAAATGTTTCCTTTTTTCAATTTACTCCACTTCCGCTAACATAATTTCGATATGCCTTTTCAAATATGACATTTAAGCACATCAGAAGTAGTGATTACTGCGGAACCACTGTGCACATAATAAAAATGTTCTATATCCTCTCATTGCTATGCTATTTGCACACTCATCCTGCTCTGAAAATTCCCTATGATTTTTATGGCTAATCTACGTTAGTGAGCAAAATAACAGTTTTCTTGAGTAACTTGGTAACCATCGATACCTCTTGACTTGCGATTAATTTTGCTCAAAATCTTTGCAAGACCTATTTTATGGATGTATGGCTTCACTCAAAATTCATGCTTACCCAAGAAGCATCTCCAATATGCAGTCCCAGACAGTGTAATTCACTTGCATTCTTTGATGAATGTTTATGAAAAGCATAAGGAAATCAATCGTTCCGCTCTGCTTTGGGGCTTACTCTCTAGCCGCCTGCGAGTGGAACTCGAAAGTGAGCCTCACGACAGTGCGGAACGAGTGAGTTCCATTAGCGATCCGTGAGCATTCATCAACGAATTCAAGTCAATATTATCGATCTAAACCCGCAAAAATATGAGCCCGTGGCTCAAAGATTAAATCATTGGACTTCTGCTCAACGCATCGCGGGTCCGATCCTCGGAGTTGGTTATAACTGGCTAACGATGGCTAATAAGCCAGAAATGGCAATTTCAGAGTTCCTTTGTCTTTGTCGGCAATATTCAACAGTGTAATTCAGTTTGAGGGCATTGTCAACCAATAATTAAAAAAGCATGCTTTTCGAGGGCGCTAGCGTCAGAGCTAGGTGAGGTCAAGGTTGGTCATCCTGAATTATTTCCAGTCATAAGTCAGTTATGCTTCAGTCTACTGGTTGGTGCTAGCAAATCAACCAGACAATACACACAAGGCCCAATTTGTCTTTGTCTTTGACTGAATAACTTGATGTACAAATCAAGACGGAGGCATCCACATTCGTCCAATGACCACTGCAGCTAGATGAAAACTCCACTCATGTAAAAGTCATTCATTCTTTATCCAGGAGCGAAACATGCGAATGGAGATAGCCCAACTAACGGACGATATGAACCGGTCAAATAATGCAGCATTGAAAGCAGAAGCGGAACTACAAGAGAAAAAGGACAAAATCCGCCTTCTTGAGTTTGAACAGGTTATCGCATAGTTTATTGTTTTGTTCTTTTTGAATGATTTGTTTATTTAAACGGTATATCACAAGGAGACTTGGTCCAAAGGGATTTGTTTTCAAAAATATTTAGAATTCTTGTTAAATATGGTTAGACACCATTTCTATGCTTATTTGCTATCACTGGCTGCATAATAAGTAGGCCTTCTCTCTGTATAAAACTAAGTTAAAACGTACTATGGACGTGAGCACGATCTGGCCTTTAATCTGAATAGACTATTGCGTATAGGCTTCGGCATAAGTATTCTTCATTAATTGAATTGGGCCAGTCAAGTTTTGTGGCAGGAAGTGGGTCATGGAAGGGCTTTCCGAATTCAACGTAGCGATCTACCTTCATGTGATTTTTAATGTATTGAACTGATTGAAACCAGTACAGGGAAATCGGGAACACTAGCCCGTCAGTAGTCAGTAAAGCAAAACGGTTAAGGCTTGCAAATATTTCAGTTTCCGAGAGAAATAGGGTTTTACTAATGGCTAGAGACTTGAAATACGATAAAAAGGACAGGTCGCAAAGGGTGACCTAAGAGTTATGGGGGGAAATACTAGGTCAGGCACAACGGAACAACCGCGCATGCCGTTTTCCTTGTCTGCTCAATGTAAAGGTCTTGCATAGGATCACAATACGACTGAAATTACTTCAAATCAAAAAGGGGCCGAAATTTCCACTTCTGGTTTGTTTGCCTTCACCAGTCACGGAATATCAACAGCAAACATGACGTCTGCAATTGAAAGCCGAACAATCATCGAACAGGCTTCCCCATCTGAATAAAAGTACTCGTGCCTATCCAATGTAATTTCAAGTTCCATAAACAGAAACCAAATTCTAGTGTCCAAGTACACCAACTCGTCAGGTCGACTCAAACTATTCAAAGCCATTGGATAGGCATTGTGAAACTTCGGTGGAGCAAATGTCTGATTTTTTTTCAATGTACCTCTGCTTTCGGAGATAAAAGATTATTTAAGAAAATATGCACAGAAAATGTGCAGACACCGTGACTTCTCATTTGGGTGGAGTCCTTTGTCTTGGAAATTAGATATGAACATTTTGGCAGATTTTATTAATTCAGTTGACCCACTTGAGAAAACATCGGTGGCTTCACTGGGATTCGAACCCATGCTAGCAAGAGGAAGGTTTTAGTACAGCCAACACTCTAGCCAACTGAGTTTAGGAAATCCTGCTTGATCAGTCGGCTTACTGTATCGGAACTTATCGCCATATGTGTTAGTAAACTTTTGCCTGCCAGCTCGCTATTTGACAGTTGACTGCTTGGACTATTGTGCAATTATATCTACCGGACAGCATAAGCAATCAGTCGAAGAACCCTTCATAGTAGGTCGTCCAATGAAAAAATCTGAGGGCATGAACGGACGTGGGTATTACAGCATAAATGTTTTTAACACGATTGTACTCATCCGTGTCTCTTGTTGTTGGGTCAATGTTATTATCGACCGGTCTAGCGTCTGAGTTGGTTCTCACTTCGATCGATATGAGTGGCTGGTAAGCGAAAGTCTTCGAAAATTTATGGAGGATTTTAGCAGATTTCGATACTTCAATTAATCCAGATGTGAAAAACTTGGCGGTTTCGGTGGGATTCAAACCTACAATCATGTACACAAAACTAAGGCTGTAGTACCGGCGTTTTTATCTTCTGGAGTTTATTTGTTACTTCTTTCATATTTCTTCACAGGACGACCTACAATAAAGGGTTCTCCGACCGATTGTCTATGCTGTTCCGTTCATATAATTGTACAATAGTCCAAGCAGTCAACTCTCAGATCGTGAGCTGGCGGACAACAGTTTACTAACAGATATGGTGATAAGTTCTACTACAGTAAGCCGACTGCCAAAGCAGGATTTCTTAAACTCAGTCAGCTAGAGCATTGACTGTACTAAAACCTTCCTCTTGCTAGCTTGGATTCGAATCCCACTGAAGCCACCGAGGTTTTAACAAGTGGATCAAATGAATTAGTTAAGGAGTATAAATTTTTTAAGTACACACTTGACACTTTCTTTCTTTTTATTTGAGCCTGAACACTTTGCACAGGAGAGCCTAATATAACAAACCGTTAGTAGAAAAGTTGAAAATTTCAAGTGAACTTTTCTCGAAGGTTGGCCTCATAGGAAAAGTAATTTAAACGGTTGACTCTAGTCAAATGGCATTGGCATTTGATGTGTCCGTTAATGGTTATCTTGCTGTTTGAAAACTCGATAACATATTTTGTAAAATTTAATATTATTGATGTATTCAATGGATTTTCTGAAGCAAAATCTGGAACGTAGACTGACACTGTATGCTGCGTCTGTCCCTTCATGATGCGCTATTCCAAATATTTTTGTTGTTCTTATAGAAGGGAAAAATAATATTTGCTTTTATTTGTTTCCAGCCCGAAAATAGTTTAATTAGGCATTCTAAAACCCTTAAAATATAAGCAAAGATTTTAAATGAACCTTAAGCTTTGTCCTAAGAAATCAACATGTCCCTCTCTTCTGATCTGCAAGAGATACTGTTCCACCAATATCCGTCACAACCAGTTCCGTCCACTAGTTTTTCTTTATTTGAGCCACTTGAGCCCTTATTTTGATTTTCGTTCTTATCCACTGGACCTTCAGAAAATTGCAGTTAAATTACTTTTGGGCACATTTGGTATTCAACAGTTCTTTTTTGGATGTCCATAATATGACTCTGGATGAAAATAAGGCGAACATTTAGATTTTAAATAGCGTTTGTGTCAGCTAATTGATAATAGGATTGTGGTTAACTCAACCGTTTTGTAAGCAGTTTCTATTTTTCTTCATGTCTCAAGACATGACAGACGGTGGACAGCTGGGTTATTACCTGTTTGTTTTTATTCTTTAAGCAGTCGAGTACAAAAGATGCCGAAAGTGGCTGCTCTGCTAAAAGATTTTTGTGTATTTGTTCTATTTGGTTTTTTTTAAAAAGGAGCCGCTTATTTGTGCACACAGTATTCAGAAGTAAGTTGATTTTCTTTAGAGCTGTCCGATGCGGTTGAACGATTCTGTGTTAATAGGTTTTCCACGCTACGTTAGTGGGCTAAGAACGTTTCTACTATAAGTTGGAATGTGAAGTTAGTTTTAGCTGCCAATTAACTGATAGCTTCATAAGCAAACTATTAAGAAATATTCCATTTTCATAGCGAAATTTTAACATAGAAACTGTCCTTTTTGTGTGAATCAATCACCTTAATAGGGGGTTTTGCAGAAAAAAACATTTTCTCCTGAAATTCGGTGCCATCGTCTGCTTCCCTGTTTGCCGATATGAATAAAACCCTTTTTTGCATCCTGCAGGTCAAGGCAACTACAGAAGCCGCAGCTCTACAGAAAAAGTATCAGACTGTTCTAGGGCAACTGACCGAACGGACAGATAAACTGCAGTTACTTGAGAAAGAATGCGTATGTTTCCCACATTTACCCTTTTCCCTTGATAAAGACACTTGCGAATTCACCCTGGTCACAACGTTTATTGTAATACCCTGATAAACTGGAGAATAAAACCCACGTGGCCTCAGAAATCCGCTACTGACCGTCAGGACATCTGCCATAATATTTACCGAAATTGACGGCTAACTTTCTTTACATGCACATATGGGTTTTTTGTAAATGGGTAGATTTAAACTGGAAGGAATGTTTCGGACTTAGGGTCAACCGAATTTTTCTTGTTTATAAGAAGTATTTCATGTTGACTCCTATTATGTAACAATGAAGGTCACTTTCCTGACCGTTCTCATCCCTATATATGACCAACAAAACGAGCATGTCGTAAACTAGGTTATATTTCTGCTGGTGTTCTGAAGGCAACCCGTTGGACCCGCAGCATGATATTAAAAAACGCGGATGACAAACTGCTTGAAGCAGGCAAGTGGGAGGAGAATGGAAAACGTTTTCGGTAAAAATTACTCTTTCGGTCGAGAATGCTCAGCATCTTTCGTCAGGGATGGTTCTTGTATGAGCGCATGCAAAGTCTCACAGTCTTTGAAGTATTATTTATGACTTTTACTTTCAGTCACATCGTTAAAGCGTTAGTCACGTTGTGTCATCAAAATACTAATGCTCAACCTGATAAGACGACAAGTAATGTTAGGATGGGTGCGATTTCAGATTATGATTTACTCCTATCCACTCGCACCTGCATGCAAATGAGAAAGCCAGCAACAGTAACCGTTCTGTATGAACTTATAAAGAGGGCTGAAAAACGTCAATTTTATTTTAAGCTGACTGTTGCAGAAAACCTTTGTGCATCGTTAAATTTATAATATTTTTTCCGAGTTAATGGAACCATCACCAAAGTTTCCCGTAGCTTAATGCTCAAAATTGTATTTGTGTAGCCGTAACACTCAACCTGCCTCTTCTGTGCGCTTATTGGGGAAATTTCACATTTGAAAAAAAATCCGGTTTCACCAGGCCGTTCATTCTCTTAACTTTCCTGAACCAACTAGAGTTTTCCTTTTTTGCGAAAGGAATAATTTTTACAAGGCAAAGGTGACGAAATAAAATTGCGGGACCTCTTAATCAACTGCATACGGTCATTGCTTATTAATAATTCAAGATAAACTTCCAATTATGCATCGGCCTAGAGGGATAAAACGTGATAGGTAAACAAAGCATAAACTGTGGGTCTAATACATGCGGTTCCACATGCTGAGAGTGAAAAGGGGGGAGCAAAACTTATCTAAGCAAACCAGTTCAGATTTCAGTCAAAACGTGTCAGGTGTGATTAACTCTGCAACGCGCGGGATAACAGTCCGTCATGTGGGGGAGGGGGAATGAGAGGAATAAGAGATCACGAAATTTTATGATGTCATTAAATTCTGCTTATTTCGTCACATTTGCCTTGTTAAAATTGATTCCGGGAAAACAATGTTTCGAAGCAAAGGAGATTTTTGATTTACTTGGGACATATATTCACATCCACCCAGGAAATCTGAATGATTTCAATGTTTTTGGACAAACAGAGACAACAAAGATTCGGGCTTTTGCGGTTTATTTACCGTTATTAACCAAAAATAAGGACAGTTTGGTTAACATAGATTTCCTGTTATGTTGGCTGAGTTGATCTGGTAAAGATTAAGATGCTTTGCAAAACTATTTTTATAGGGACAAAAAATTCTAATTCCCAATAAGGATAAATATATTTGTGTTAATAGAATCTCATCGCATCATTTTTCTTCCGCCTGCCCTGACAGCATCAAAACCACACTCAGGAAATTCAGCGCCTTAAGTCCGAAAACGAAGACCTTAATCACCGCGTTACCTACTTGCACAGGAACAATCAAGAACGGGAGACCAAGTTTGAACAGCAGGAGACGGAACTTGTGAGAACCTAGCCTGTGCCTTCATCGTGTGCATTCTTTTTTTTTGTTAAGATTTTCAAGCTAGAAAATTTGCAGGAGTACAGTCCTCCATAGCGTAAATTTTCCCCTATCCAGATTAAGCGTCAACTAGAGACTACGAAAATGCTATTATCTTCCTTCTATCAAAGGGTCGTTTCTTAATGCTAGCACAGACTATGCCAAGAAAGATAAAAAATGTGGAATGTAACATGAAGATTTTATAATATTTTGTTTATCTAGCTTTCGCTGTTCTCCTATGTAGTGAACATTTTTCAAAAAAACACGACGCACGAACTCGACCAACTTGCTCAATGACTTGCTATCCTGGTAACTACAGCGGTCTTATGCGATAACCAGATTCTTTACAATTATCAATGTTTCCAGTGGAAATTATGGGGATTTATATATCAGACAAACAAAGCAAGGAACATTCTAATTATTTACTTTTGGGATTCAATTAGACCTATTCCAAATGTTGTCATTTTTTTATTGCTTGATTAGTTCTTTAACACTAAATTTGCTATTATCAATAGGCCACCAGATTGATGTGCTATGAAACGTTCGTGCATTAGAGTAGCATTTCATGCAATTATTTTCATTTTTAACCAATCAGGAAAATGAAAAATATGGCAGTCTTCTATATTTTCGGAATAATAAATTATAGATTATACTACGCGCCCGTTCGTGCTGAAACATAAGCTCAATCAGTTTAACAAAATCAAAACTATTTGCAATTTGTGAACGGTCATTTTTCGAAATTATGCAATGATGGAAAACCCAACGTAGTTATCTTATCTATCCCTTAAAATTAGGGAGGGTTAATAAATTATTATAAGAGTCCACTTTATAAACAATTAAACTTTTTATTTGCTAAAGACGTTTGCCAAGCCAACATAATTGCAGAATGAGATCGGCTAAGCAAATACAGAAGAAACAGTCAAATTAACATACCAAAACTGCAAAAGCAAATGATCAGTTCAATTTACAGCCCTTACCACCTTCTGCAATGTACAATTGGTCATCCTGCCAGCTTGCTCGGTGCAACTTGGTAGCGCATGGTAGCCTCTGGGAATCCTGTTCAGCCTACCATCGGCAAACGCTCAGTTCTTGTCTGTTGTAGTGGTGGAACTAAATAGGTTTCTCCCAGATTCTGGTACAAACGAGCAGGCGAGTTCCGGGAAGCAGTTCAGAAGAAGAAGAAGAGGCGATCACTGGAACATGGTGTTTATTGGCCTGACGTTTCGGATTCTTTTCTCAAACCCATGATCGGAAACAGTAGCAGAAAGGGTGATAGATTCACAAAACGAGTAGTATTTGTAGCCCGTAGTGGCCACACGATCACATGCGTACTACAATTGGCAGCTATCGCGATCACCGCTGGGTGTCGCAATTGATGCGATGATAGCTTGGTCATCCTCGTCCGAGTCGTTAATGGCCGTGATTTTATCATCCATGTTGGATGCGGGCGTGTTAATGACCCCGCAATTTGGCTCACTGTCATTGGAAGTGTCGGTCAACCACATCCCCCCACGTGACCCATTTCCCTGCTCAGCCGATGCCTCAACACGGAGTATGGGAACGGAATTTCATTGCGCTTGTTCATAAACTGTGAGCCTGCTTACCATGACTCAAGCAGCTCACGGCTCAAGTGGTTATCATATTTTGCGGGGGTTTTGGCCCCATCAAACTTGAAAATATGGCCTGGTCTCATCAACTGAGCTGTAACCTTAGAGCCAGCATTTTCCTGCTCCCCGCAGCCGCGTGCGCGGTCATTCGCGTCCAGAATAATTTCCCAGTTTCTCTGACGTAGTCGCTTTGTCCACAACTGCACCAGATCTGGTAGACGATGCCAGACGTTTCCTGCCGTGGCAGCGGGTCTTTCGGCCTCATGACTCGGCGCCTGATGATTGCCTTTGGCCTGTGTGCCGCCCCAACTCCAAGTGGAGTGAGAAGGCAGCTGATGGCTTCCGAGACGTTCCTCACAGACGGAAGTGCTCACCAGAATTTAGTGCCGGTTTGGTTTGGTCTCTCTTCTTGCTTGCATATGCACTGGTTGACAAAGTAGCGCCTGCATCCATTCGCTCTCCGTACCCGTCGAAGATAGTGCATCTCAGCAACCTTGTCTTCTATTTCACTGCAATGCCTTTAGACGCACCGGGATAGCGCCCTTACGTAACTGCGTTTGTGACTGTATGGGCGGATGCTGTTGAAGTTCAGTACGTGCGTCGTATTTTTGATTTCCTGAACACTTTGGTTTTCAGACCACCGCAATCTTTGCGGCAAACTAGGACCTCTAGGAAGGCCAGCTGGTGTTTTCTTCCTCCTCCATCGTAAATTAAATGTCGGGGAAGACGGCGTTGATACGTTATTTCAATGTCAGTGCCTGATCCTGTTTGATGACGATCAAGGTATCATCCACAACCCAAGCCCAGAAATTTGGTCTGTGGTGTCGGATAACCAGCGACTCCAACCGTTGCAAGACCTCCTCGGCAATGAGTACCTAAATCGGTGAACCTATTGGCGTGCCCTTCACCTGCTCGTAGATTTTTCGGTTAAACCTGGAGTACGTCTTGAGACAGAACTTTAGGCGTTGTAGGATTCGGGCCTGTCCGAGGCAATTCTCCTTTTCATCGTATTTGCCTTTAGAAGTAATCCAATAGTCTCGACTGCCAAGTCCTGCGGAAAAGAAGTAAAAAGAGACGTGGCATCAAAGGATACCATGACGTCGCTTTGCATGAGGATTACCCTTTAAGTTTCCCTAAGAATGGCTGTCTTGACGTCTGAAATTTCTGTACGCTAATTCATACACCACAGTCTGCTCCTGCAGGTATTATCATTGCATGCTTTATGACTTTTTATTTGTCAGAAACAGGAGTCAACCTTATTTGTATGTGGACTTCGCTGAGGGCCGATATACCCTCTGCTCCCACTCTTCTGCTTCTCGCAAGCACGGGTCGCAATGTTTTCGTTTTCACACTTTTCACTTTTATTAATGGCTTTTAACAGTTGATGAAGTATTAAATTGACTCAAAGACCGTTTAAGCAGTGAGAAGAGCATCCCGAGCATTTTTCGATCGTAGAGACTGCTATGAAAACAATAACGAATATTCTTTCCACTTTTGAGGTTACCGTTGATTTCTACGGGTGTTCGAGCTGACAACGACCCGTTATTCGCTTTTCAACACAGCGATAGTGCTTTTACTTGGTTATTGGCAGTAAGTATGCACTGCATATAGGTTGGAAGGCAGTGTAACTCAACATAAACTTAATCTTCGCAGTTCACCTTGTACCCTAAGATATGTACAAAATTGTAGTCAATTTCTCAGGCCTGTGGAAGCATTAATATCGAAGATATTGGTATGCAGTTGCATTGAGAGGCGTAAGTGGCAAAAGAACCCTGACTCCGGTTTGACACTTTCAATCAAGCATCCTATCCTTATACAATGTTAGCCGTTTGAAAATAAAGTCTTTGTTGATAGTTCAATGTCCGAAGTGGTGGGCTTAACACTTTTAAATTCAAGAATAAACTTGAACCCCACGGAATAGAAAATAGTATATTTTAATTTGACGGGCAGAAAACTTGTCATCATCCGTAATGTTGGTGCTTTTTAGCTTCTAAAGAGAAAAGGGGAGTTAAGGTGTTAGACATTTTTTACCGTAAGGTTTAATTTTTATAAGGGGTAAAATCTTCTTCCTGGAGATTAGCGCCAGCCCAGTCGTATTTTTTGCTGGGGTTCCTATTGCCGTTTCTTGCCCTTTTACTTGGGATACCATTAACATGCTGGTTACATCCCTTGGGATGTTAATTGGCACAACTCACATCTTCATCTTACATGTAAATGTAATGACATGATGATGACTTAAGGGAAACTTTTTTGTCAATTGACTTTTCAAGCGTAACACAGCTAGGCGTTTTTTGACCTCTTATTTAGTTTGGCTTTACTAACAGCACACAAAATGCATTCAATAGTGAATTCTCAAACAGATTGATTTCCCATACCCTTAACGCGTATATCAGCGAAAAGTCGAAGTATATTTTTCGTTGGTGTTGTATCGACTAGTAAAGCAGATTTAAGCCTCATCATTGTGGCCTCAGCGTTTTGTATGTGCGTCCTAACATATGGTAGGCGACATTTTATTTGCGGAATACTCAATAACTGTGTTTTTATTTTCTATGCATAAACTAATAAGTAAATAGATCTCTAGTTTTCTAGTTAGTTTTTATATACGTGATGAAATAAAAAACGGCATGACCGCTGCATTTCCCGACCTATCCTCATTGCAGGAGAGAACACATAGTGCCCAGACGTTTAACCGATAAAGACTAAGGAAACTTGAATAGTTCTTTTGGGTTCTTTGTCAACCAATAGCCATGACCTACATAGTCATGGTTTGGGATCCTTTATTGCGCCAATTATTCATCGAGTCAAGAGCTGAAATTCTATCGGCTGCTGCCCGATAAAAGTCAACAATATACGAACCATTAGATCACTTTTATTAATTCCCCCTTGTAGCATGGAGACGGAGTTCGAGAATCGGTCCCCTCAGAAACGAGATGGGGATGCGACCAATTGTTCCATTTTGCCTCTTCTTTGACTGTGTTCTTCTTAGGTTTGATTAAAGCCGCATGTGGTTTTACATTCATTGCCTGTCCACGTCTGTTAATTTCCTGAAATTAGACGCCCATAATTTAGGGGCTGCTAGATGTCCTTGCATTAAAAACAATATGAGAGTTGTTTCAGGGACGGCAGGTTCCAAGTAGTTCAGAGTCTTAATGCAATTGTCGGTCGCTTAGAAGATGGATTGATAGGCTTCTTAAAAATAAATAATATTTTCCTTAAAATGTGCAAAATCTAGGAAGTTTCTGTTTCAAGTAAATGAGCTTCCATACATGAACATCCATCACAGCAGTTTAAAAATCCATAATCGACTATACGTGAGCTTCAGGCGGCAGTGAATGATAAGGTACGCTACGTAAACAGTGACTGCGCTTAGTTCTTGTCTCTTTCATGAGTTGGTAAGCTTTAAAAGTAAATGGGTGCACGTTACGCTTCGCTACGTCATTGTTGATTGTATTTACCACTAGTTGTTTTTCTCCCCTGGAGTTTGTTTTCGGATTCCATGAACTTTTTTATACACTTTGTACACATCATTTGATTTTAGACGTTTTTTTGTGAACAATATCCGTAATTGATTCAAGAAAAATAAATTATTTTTAGAAAGCATAAGGCCAACTCAACATTATCCCGTTAGATTGATTGGAAACAGTAGCTCCCAGTATAGGAAGCAGAAATATCGGGAAATTCGTATTAGCTTTCGAGACTGTATGCATGAATGCTAAAGTAGTTTTCAACAAGATCTCCGCTGTCCTAGTTAAGGATGATATTTATAACCGAAATGAATAGCCCGGAAATTGCCGCTAGACGTCGTGCATTCCAAAGTTCAGCTTGCCATTATTTCTTAGCTGCTTGCTATTTTAAATGGTACTTTTTCAGTAAGAGAACTAAAACCCGCTTTCATGCACATTAAAGAGTCTTTTGTCTAAGCAGATGAATATTTCCGGCAAATACAAGATCTAACCCGGCAAGACAATGAGCCCGTAGCTCAACGTTTAGAGCGTTGGACTTTTGATTAACGGGTCGCGGGTTTGATCCTCGGGTGGTGCACCACCTGTGGTTGGGTAGGACTGGCTGAAGACGGCTTATAAGCCTGAAATGGCCATTCCAGTCTCCAATATTCATCCGCCTATTCTACTACTAGCCACTGTGCGGCTGCTGGCAGGGTTCGAGCGTGAATCTCATGGCAGAGCGGAATAAGTGACTTCCATTAGCGATCGATGAGCGTTAACAGCGAATGCAAATCCTTTGTCTGGCAAAAGGTAAACGGCAAAGTAGGGTTTTTCTTATATCACACGTCGAGATAACCCTCTGAGTAGCAAAACTGGATTTAGCGAGATGAATTATGGAACACAGGCAATCACCCTCCCCCTAAATGCTGCAGTTTTTTTCGACATTTTGACACAAATCTTTTGATGAAATATCCCACGTATTGTTGAAAGTATTTCAACATTTTTAGAGCAAACAAAGGGATGAACTGTCAAATGTAAAAAAGCAGGCACATTGTCTAGAAGCAGAGTTGAAGAGTCTCCGAGAAGAAATTGCTTACAAGGATGAACGTTCGAGGCAGATCCAAGTGCAACATGTAAGTTCTTCTGACATCCGAATTTAAACGAAAAATCTCAATTTCTGCATGATCCTTAGTACTGCCGTGTGGCGTGGCGTGTATTCCAGAGGCATTTAAGAGTTGATCTTCTTGCTTATTGCCTGATAGGAAGCAAGGTGCGCGGCCTGAATAAATTATAAATGATAGGTCTTTCAATTATGTACGAGAAGGTAACAGATCTTTAAATTACTTTCGTAATATTTGAAGGTCGCCAAACATATTTCCTTTCATAAATCGGCACGCATTTTTGTGAAGTAAAGGTTGATTCATGTTTTCATTCCCAATGTAATTGCAGCCTTCACTTGACTTGCTGTGAATATATAAGAAATCTAGTTTTTAGTTGTGTAAATTTGGATGTTCGTTTTTCCTGTCATACATCTCAAGATTCGGCACTTTTGAAAAAAATGGTGCGCATTTATGTATAAAGTGTTAACGTTATGGTTTCGAAAGTGCACAATCATAAATTAAGCCGAATCGTTACATTGAGTTCAAAATTGTGCCACGATAATACTCACTTAGTCCTCGCCCCCTGTTGAGTAGCAGGTTTAAAAGGATTATCGCAGAACAAAGTGGGATTACAAAGTTATTGTTATATCTCTGCACGTGCCTCATGGAAGCTGATCTGGGGAGGTTCAAAATATCAAATAATCATTTTAATGTCAAGCATATTTTTTTCCAATAGCGTGCTTGATTGTTAATGGAAATTACTGTTCATGTTTGCGTGTGACCCTGGGCATTGCCCTTGCAACAGAATATTATTAAAATTACCAATACAGTGGCCAGCATAGTTCGCGTGTTCTTATTAGCGAATGGACTAAGGCTTACAGTGGTTCCATTTTAAAATCTGGGCCACGCTCGATGCATTTCAAATAGTTTTAAACTCATTTTCAGTGACAGAACCCACCATTTACTTTTTCACTATTTTGAATAATTTACTTTTTAATTTTATTTCCTCAGGCTGACGAACTGGCTCGAATGCGATCAGTCCACCAGGAGCAAAGTAGCCGATTGAGCCATCTTCAATTGGCTCTCGATGAGAAAGACCATGAGCTCAAGACGCTTAACGGTGATTTGGTGAGAAAGCCGTTTGGACAATATCGGCAAAAAATTAATAAACTAAATTTTTATACGTTGGTTGTTTTTAATGCGGCGCACGGTGATGTGTTTTACTGATTCTTTACGGTCGAGCGGAGGACAAACGTGGGTGGGCATAACGGGATAATAACTACTTCAGTACTTAAATTCGTTTTCCTGACTAGGATTCTTTTTTTATAAAAAAACATCAATAGAACAATGATCTGCTTCCTTTATATCGCTCAGACATAAAACCTTAAATTACTCGTTTTCATTTGATCTTTGCTTTTAAATGGACCCGAAAGCCTAAATTAAGTTGAAATACTCATGAAATGTGTTTCACAGGACACTTGTGTTAATCTTAGAGAATAATGAATTCGAAACTTCCACAAGGAGGTTAATTAAATTCTAAGTCTTTTGTTTATTCGTACAAAATTATTCGAAATCGCCTATTTATACTCAGTGCCGCAAATAACGCAATTTTTCCTAACATGAACTGTTGTGGCACTTCTTCATAAGGCTCTGGAATAATTCACATGCAACAGATCAGAAGATTCGTTTCGCAACTAAATTACAATTTGACCTCTCCGATGGTCATTCCAAGTTTAAATCCCATACTGAAATGGTGTTCAACTTCTATGCGTAAAAAAGATGAATGGAGTGCCCGAAAATAGTTTCCAGCAAATGGATAAGCAATCCCGGTTTACCTACCGTTGTTAGTATGGGGCTACGTTGTTATGAGCTGTGATAATGTGCTTGCGATTTCAATGAAGGTCAAAAGCTTGTTCTGAAACCATGATTAATATCCCCGCTACTTTTTTGTCATCGGACGCATTCGGTGCGCTCTTAATGCAACTGAGGGAAAACATTGTGACAGACGATGTCTAAATAACTTTCCTAAAACGTTGTATAGGGAGGAAACGATTTAAAACGCAATCTTAACGAATTCATATTTTTATACTAACATTACCTAAAAGTATAACGTCAGAAAGACAGTCCTAAGATTACCATGACTGTTCAAAACTACAAATGCCAAAGCCATATTAATATTACAAACTGAATGGAGCATATTGTTAAGTTTATAACACATCAAGTACTCGTACGCAATGGTTCAAGAGTTTTGTTATTTTTAGTCTGTGCTTATCAACATAAAATTTCAAATGGCATCCTCGCAAACTTCTAAAACGGTCGTCTTAAATGGGTGAGTGATCGTTCAGAAGGGTCAAAATTGTGAATTGTTAAGCCTAGTTACAAGATGACGAAACCTGTTTCAGTAGAAGGAAACGCGAACAGGTATGACAGTTCAGTATCACAAGTTTCATGTATTCCTGATGATTTTACGTTCTAAAATTAAACGCATAACTATTTTCTCTACACATATTTACTGCCTCACATCCTCCAGACAAATAGGTCTATGTATACATTCGTATACATGGTATTAAAGGGCAGTCAATTCGTTTTAATTCCGCGTAGAAACTTTGTTTAGATTGAGTGCAAAGAAATGCCCGCTACCCAATTGAACTTGGGATCTTACGTAAAAAGTATGGAACTCAAGTGCCTATCGCTCAGGCAAAAGTTTAGTAATCATGTATATGCTGTCTCTAGCTACCACATTTTGTTTCGGTTGCATTAATCTCGTCCCGATCTCTGTTACCAAAATGAAAGATTCACTTAATCTACTGCTGTCTTATTTTCGTCCAGGAAAAATATCGCTCAGAACTGGAACACACGAAGAATCGCTTAAAGGAAACAGAAACGGAAAGAAATCAAAGCAATGTCGAACTTGTTCAGAAGACCGATCGATGTCGAGCACTTGAACTCGAATGCGTAAATTAATAAACAACTGTGGTTTCTGTTAACGTATTAGTATAACTAATATATTAACTTAACTATTACTCGCTTCAGTCATTCTAACGTTTGCTTTCTCCGACTATCTTTGCAGCAAGGACAGGCTGATGAACTGGTTCGAGTACAATCAAATCTTGAAGATGTCAAAGCAAAAATTAATATCCTTCAAAAGAGGGTTGAAGAACGGGAGCAGAGGCTGAGAAAAATTGAGGGCGAAAATGTGAGTCTACGTAAAATATTAAAGTTAAAATTGTTTATATCAGGCGCTCATGTGCGCCTGATATTTTGGCCGTCGCGGGCGACGAAGTCCACCAATTCCACAGAACGTTTACCCAAGTGCAGGTCACGCATAAGCCAGTTTATAATGAAACAAGCCTTCGTTCAATCTACCTCAAATTTCATCTGGAAAACTGGTGTTATGCTTTGATTGTTGTCTACAGCGAAATCAAACGAAGAAGAAATCATGTTGATGGTTTCTTCCCAGTTTGCAAATGGATGTCTGAATTTATGCCTAAATCGCTCGGTTAAGTATCTCCCACGTTGTGACTTTCACGACAATTGGTTGCGTCTTGTGACTTGAGATGGATTGCAGTCCTTTAGGCTTGAGGGAACTGGATCGTCATCGGGGTTGCGAATACATTTCTCACCTCACTGAGGTCGGCGTAGCCTTGGATTTATTCAGTCTTACAAGTTTTGCTATATTTTGCACCCCCTGCAGCGTCTGCTGCAATAGGCTTCATTATAATACGAATGCTGCCTTAGGTGACTTTGTCCTGCCATTGTAGATGTTATATATAGGGCGTTTTTAGTGGATCGGAGGGGTTGACTTTCATTCCCATTGCCTCCAAACCAATTCTGGTGGTGCCGACATATGCATCCGATTGCTGAAATCGAAGTAAATTTCACACGTATCTAACCGAGTTGTGAAAATTTCCATTGCAAAATTCAAAGGGTGATTTCGGTGAGCATAAATTTGCTTACGATAAATTCTCGTCGTTGTATAACCACATAAAATAGTCGGGTAAGAAGAACAAATCGTACGGTTGTCAGGGTGGGGGAGGAGAGGAGGGGACTATCGTCAGAAGGATGTCGGCCACCGCGAGAGGTAAGTAGCTTTGGGTTGCTGCATTGGTGGATTTCGGCCATTGTACTTGCGGCGCATGTAAAAAGTTCTTTTTGGTACACAGGACCGGTTTACGTAACCTGATTGCAGCCGCTTCTGACGTAGCAAGCAGGCCTTCTCCGAGGAATTTTTAACAGCTTGAGGGGACCTTGTAAATCACCCGGAAGGCATCTCTGTCATCTACGCGATGATCCGTGTCTACCATATGCACGAGAATAGAGCTTTTTATGGTCTTTATTTGATCCTTTCCTGACCATGCTGGGAGATGTTCCCTTATCCTTTTAGACAAACGCCAGCTCGCGCGACCAATCTATTCTGCCCCACGGGAGCAGAGGTGGTCTGGGCTAGCCGTTTATCCTTCCCCTCTCCGTTTAAGATGGGATTAGTCGAGAACAGAGCATGGGCGTCAGCTGCTGGAAAGGTTTTTGATACGGCTTGACTTAGGCACTATCTTAAAAGTTCAATTGCTACGTCACCTTGAAATGGGACCCTGATGACTTGCCTTAAGTTTTCTGCCCTTGAGTTTGCCAACAGGTTTCCTGTTGAAGCTTCATTTTCTAGCTGACAAGGTGTTGACGAGCCCTGCGTTCTTTCCCATGCAAGGCCTTTAACGCAAGCAGTTCATGCTGATCTCGTTCTAATAACACACAAAGTATCAGTGACGTGAGTTCATTGCCGCATTGGAATCAGTTCTTCGATCAACAAAGGCATCGGACGAAACCAAAGAGTTAATCCGTCACAAATATCATTGCTGCTCATGTGACACAAAAGGTGTGAAACTCTTGGCCGAGAAGAACAGAGAGCTTTGAAAAGTATAAAATTGGATAGAGATATAATAATTCTGCCGGCTAACAAGGGTCATTCTACAGTTTTTCTTAGCAAATCTGATTATAAAAGGTAAGCTCAGAGCCTACTCGATGACCATCAATCTTATAAAACATGTTCAGCCCGTGAAATGAAAAATCTGCTTACTGAAATACACAGAAGTCTGTCAAAACTCGTAGCAAACGGTGCAATCACGACCATTGATTGGTTTTCCATGAAACCAACGGATGGCACGATTTTACGGTCTGCCTAAAGTGCACAAGGAAAACTTACCGCTTAGGACCATCGTCTCTCTTCATGGCAGCCCTACATATGATTTGGCAAAATGGATTTTTAATCAGCTTAAGTTCTTGATGGTTTGCTCATCAACAGCGGCAGCTTCTACCAATCAGTTCCTTGAACGGATAAGGCATGTGAAGCTAGAGTCAGACGAATCCAAATTATCCTTTGATGTCGTTTGACTATTCACCTCCATTGCACAGCAACTATCAATTGATGTTGTGAGCTAACTTCTAACAGTACGCTACGTGGAGGGGGAAAAGCTCCTGAAGTTCGAACATTTGCTCAAACTTCTAAGTCATTGCCTCAAAACCTACTTCAACTTTGATGGACAAAGGTATGAACAAATTAAGGGCACTTCCATTGGATCCCCCCTATCAGACTTGATTGCTGAGGTGTCCCTTCAACGGATATAGCCCTTGGTCTTCACCAAGTATTAATCAAGATGTTGGGCTCGTTATGTCGATGATAGTTTTGCCATTGTCAAAACATCTGGCATCGAGCAATTCAAAGATTTACTAAACTTGGTTAAAACAAATATCCAATTCAGGATGGAAGCTGAAACAAACAACCAGCTTCCCTTCCCAGATGTGCTTGTGCACCGGTGTGCAAATGGACAACTGCAAACTACAGTATTCAGAAAAGCCACCAGCACAAACCAAATATTACAGTTCAATAGCGATCGCCCTCTGTCTCACAAACATATCAGCGTCAAAACTCTATTCCAAAGAGTTGAAACACATCGCAGCACGCCAGTTGACGAAAGAGCTGAATGACAGTATCTTCATGAGCCCTTCCGAACTAATGGATACCCAATCTCGTTTTACCAACCAAAGCAAATGCCGAATGAACAGACCACGGCCAACAGAACAACAACCCGAAGTCTGAAGGGTCATGACCTACATAAAAGGAGTCTCCAAGGCAGTCTCTCGACCGAAACATCCCGCCCGCGGTGTTGTGCAACCTAAGGACAGACTGCCCCCTACCTAATCATCCGCAGTTGCCTACCAAATTATGCTTTAATGATGGGACTGCAACTATATCGGGGAAATCTGACGGAATTTGCAGACCCGCCTACAAGAGCCCAAACCGGTGGCCCGGAGGCTAGAACCAAACTCACAGCTTGCAGCTCATCTTGGAGAGAATGGCCACATTTTGACATTCCAGGAGCAACCATCATAGGTAGAGGAACCTCAAAAGCCGAATGACTTACGCTTGAAGCGTGGTATTCAGATGCCAACTCTAGCAACATGCATCTAGACCTTCCAGCGGCCTGTAAGGTTTTGCGTCATTAAATGTATAAAGACCAGGACAAGATGGTTACACCGGAACGAAAGGCATATAAGCGAAGGCGGGCCCCGTGACGAAACCACCGGAAGAAGAGGTAGGCTTACAAATCACACCCGACCGCTATGAAGTTGCCCAACACCAGCGGCCATCAAGCTGGACAAGCATCCACGCAGAGGCCGAGGCAGCGAACGAGAGAGAACTTGATCAGCCAAAGTCTGATAAGATCAGCCTGTCATTCAAAAACTGATCGATATTAGCAGTATATGCTTTGACAATGGAGAGCCGGCCAAGCTCTCCTAAACGTCAGTGAAAATATAGACCAGTTTCGGTGAGCGCTCTATATTTATCTGATTCACACTGTCTCCTCCCAATTTGGAAGACGGAGATTATTTGTGTGGACAGAAAGTTGTGTTGTACATGTCTGTTATATGCTTTACTGTTCTCTTTGAAAGCATGGACTACTTGACGAAATTCACGGACTCAGGAAAAGCAATCATGAGCTGGAGAGCCACATTGATGTCCTTCGGCAGCGTCTCCTTGATCGAGATGAACGATCCTCCTCAACAGCACCCATAACTGTTGGATTCTCACAGGTAAACTCTCGAGGAAAAAGGCTGACCTCGACTTTTCATACGGCATAGAGTGTTCGCAGAAGTAATATTTGACTATTTTTTAGTTTTAAAGACAGTTTTCGGCAGCAACTTCTACATTCACAATACGGTGGGATAGTTGGAAGGATTAAAGTCTGGTGTTAGTGTAAAATGGAAATGTCTACACACCGAAAGCACACTGCAAGCATTTGAAAGTAAACTTTATTAGAAAGATTTGTCGACTATGTGTTTTTCGTAATAGAATTAAATTACGACTAACAATGTTTCGATGGGGTTCCTGGAAAATGAATTTAAAGGAACAGTTTCCTTGACCGCTTGTACCCTTTGCGATAAATAGCAGGCCATGATAGTGTTTCAAAGACTATCAAATTATCCATTTTCTAGCAAAAGTCATTTCGTTATCAAATCTCGTACCTAGTTGCGGGCACGAAGAGTATCTGTCAGGCCCTAGTTACGAGGCCACAAAGCATAATTCGCAGAAGTCTCAGTAAAATATTTTTTCTTACCCTTTGAAATTCACTCATATGCAGTACGTGCCCTATATCATGAAATTTCATAGATTTCATGAGATAAGACACATTATGAGAAATCAGCCCAAACTGCGTACCCCAAATCTTACAGGAATAAATAAGTGACCGTTTTTAAAAAGAAGGCATATTGCAGTTTACAAATTTATATTACGTTGTTTTGAAATACTTATTTATTATAAAAGTGGCAGATTCCAAAAACGTCAATAATCGGGTTAGCTACTTACCCTGAAGATTTAAATGTACAGAATGCTTGTCCATGTATACAAACGCGTAAATTAAACACCACAAGCATAAATACTTGTGAAAATAGTCCGTTAGTGTTTATTCCGCGGCAGTCGTCTTCCAGATTGAGGGCAAAGGAATTATAGCCGTTACCAAACAGCCTAAATTTCGAGTATATATTCTGGCACGGTTTCATGAGAATAAGCGGTTTCTTCTTCCGTGTATACATTGAGTTAGATGCGTTTGATTAGGGTGGACAGAATTTTGCTTGATTGCGCTGGCAGAGGTGTCACAGAAATAAAGTATTTCATAAGCTGACATGCTCATAGGCCGGTCAAGGACTAATAAATTTAAATAGAATTGTCAGGTAAACTCGGTAAGGTGCCATTTTATGCATATTAAGAGGACTTCCCCTTTATTAAATTTAGTCATACTTATTTCGGGTGTTGGATAACGATGATTTTCAGATCGTCCTTGAAATGCTGGTAAATACTTTACGTTTTCCTGTGTTTTCCGTCTATTGCCTAAAAGTGTAGATTCTGGTGTACTTGCTTATCAAAACCTTCAAAATAAGCTGTTCCTTAAAGGGATTTTCCTGAAATAGTATGTTCTGAGACAGTCTTCCTAATGCAAATGGCCATTTGGGTCATATTTGTAGACTCACTAAAACATGAAAACTCGTTGACTAGACGAATAAACGCCCACAACAATATTCGGCAATTAACATGACTAATATTGATTTTAAAAAAACTCTTAGAATAAGTTACCTCTTTAAAAACACAAACTATATATTTCCTTGTCAAATTTCTGCATAATCAGCCGTTTTCCAAGATCACGTCATGGGAAAATATGGATCCTCGACCGTTTTTTCGACTTCGTTGAAAATAAGGGATGTAATGTCTACTGAAAATGAAAGAACTCACTTATTTCTTTCTTTTGAAGCGTTTTTCGCTATACTTGCTTACTTTTCGGCCACGTTCTAAGATTGAAATGCACAACCGAGGAACCGAATATATAAACTTAGATTTTGTGAAGAAATGTCAATCTTCTGCCCTTTCCGTTTCAATTTTCCGTGTTCATAAATAGTCAAATGCAGCTAGATATTGTCTGGACATTTTTGGCGTACGGCATTACAGAGGAAAATGACTTCGTGCTTCGGCTTTTCGTATTTAGGCTTGGTTACAAATCGAATTATCGGTGTGATGAGGAAAAATACACCCACACGAATTGATTTCTGATTTTCTTGCTATAAGAAGTCGAAAATTTGCAAAGCCGAATTTTAAAACTAAATCTTTCCTTTGTTTTCCCGAAAATTGGGATTTATCATACCTCCATTTACCTGATTTCCGTGAAAAAATATCAACTTTACCGTTCTCTGAAGCGATATATTTTAGCTATTCTATTTTCTAGCTATTCCTTTGTAGTACAACACACGCAAGTAAGAAATTTTGGATCAGAAGGTGCAATTACGTTGGAAAACACCTGGAAACGTTGGAATTTAACCCCATGTTGCCCAGTTTCGCCTTAAATAAACAGATGTGAAATGAAATTTTCCTTAGTAAACAGCATTTTGCGACCTCAAATCAGTACAAAAACACGATAAATAACTTCAAATGTGTGACATACTACCACTTTAAATTTTGAGGATGACATTTCATGAGTAAGGCAATATACTTTAATTAACATTCAACTTTGTCCTGTCTCAAATTCAATTTCTATCACCGATTCAATTCAGCTTTCTCAAAACAATAGTTGCTTAAGCATAAAAATAATTCCTCAAACTTAATTTTAAAACTCGTAGATGGAATTTATTTCAGAGCGGTCCTGGCATATCGCCGGGTATGGAGAAAGCGTCTTTACATCTGATGGCCGAACTGGATAGTTTGAAGAAGCAAAACATTGAGTTAGAAGTGACGAAACAGGCTCTTCAGGACCTGCAAATTAAGGTTAGTTCGATGATTTCGATATCCTTTTTATTGTGTCATCGCATTCCGTCTGTTGCCTTTTTATTGACTGAGGAATCCTAGACTGATATTCTTCTGACCTGGAGTTCCAATCCGGATTTAGGGGTCGTTGCACACGGGCAATTTCTTGGTCAGGTAAGTTTCATGTGGTGCACCGGCAAAACACGAGTTCAGGAAAGCCTCCCAGGTTCCGGACGAGCAAATACCCCCGAGTCCTATCTCCCAACTATAATCCTACCCTTAGCTCTGATCCCTTTAATTGAGCGCCATGCCCCCCTTTTTGTGGGCAGTTCCTGATCCCCACAAACCGATCTACCACGGAGTGACAGAGTCCTTTAATAGTTCGGTCAGTAATTGTTATCTTTGACTTGGGATCGACCCAATTGTAGAATTAAATTGCTGCCTTTAGATAGAATGTAGTTGACTGGCGGCGGCTAATCGATTGCAAACGCCCGCCCTTTTCTCATTTGCTTCCCTGGTATTTTGTACACTTCATAAGCGCTTTCTCGTATAAGTACACATATATGCGCGCATTTGTCGTCCTTTAGAAGGTACGCGCTGACTTAATTATAAAATGGTCTAACTATCAAGCATTCTTTCGAATTAATATGCAGAGCATAACACATTTTGCAAACCTTATACTTGGCGTCATTTAGACCGTTGTAATCCATTTTTGGGATTTCCTGTTTGGGAACGATTCTTTGAGTACTCAGGACCATCAGATGCTGCTGCAACTTATTTTAGAGCAGATTCACCAACTTATTTGAGAATGTGCGTCTTTTGCAAAAATATCTTTCGATTAAAATACGTGCACCTTTGAACCTTGGGAAGTTCTAAGCCACCGCTTATATTAATATCCTCTTTCATGTGAACATGTGTCACAGACGTACTTATATCGATCATTAATTCCAATAAAGAACGTCTAAAATCACGTGTAATTCCAAGGCAATGGACAAATATAATTCCGTCGTTAATAGTTATGTAGGCTACCTCTTCCTAACCCTCTACGCCTAATCAGTACGTGGACTTCCTTGTTATTATTAGGGAACAGCACCACACCTGGTGCCTTGTATGCACACCAAGATGCATATCTCCAACTGCATTTACTTTTGAGAATTTTCGTCTATTCTTTGGTGTGACAATTTCAGCTTGATACCAACTTTTCCCATGCTTCCCGCATTTACGCTCTATACTCTATGAACAGACTGTCTGAGACGGGAGCTAGACGAAGAATACTGTAACCTTCGGCTTCTTTGATAATCAACTCCAGTATCGCCTAATCCAACTTTCGTGGGAACTGAAGCCAGCTGGTCGGGTAATGTGTGCATAAAAGGACCATCCTAGTCACTCTCCATTGTCCTGTCCAGCCAAGCATGTGTGTAAATCTTCTAAATTATAGCATTGCCATCTGCTGTATTGTCATGTGAGCAACGTTGATCTTGCGATGCAAGGCAGTCGATTGAGTCACGTTTGAGGTTGCGTTTCGCGCTCTCCAATCTCCGGTCTTCTCTTTTTTGACACCGGGCATAGGTGGGGGAGGAGGAGAGAGTATGGTAGATGCAGCGCAAGTCTACCATCCCTTTAAACTAAACCACTTGCAGGTCAGCGTACCTGCACCATCCTACTGTGGAGCGAACGGTCAACCTCGTCGAAATAGACGGTCGAACTATCGTCTGGTGACAGTACGCTTAAAGGAAATGCGTTTTAATGCTACCTTATTGCCCTGTGTCAAGAGACCAAACTTGCCAGTTTAGGGAAACGCAAGCTTCTGACCCACAAAGCGAGCCTTGGATTTCAGCCTTTCACTATTTTCCATAGTTTGCATTGAGAAGGTAAGCACTACTTATTTTAAATGTGTATACTAAGCACTTTAATCCGGGTTTATACTTTTCGGGGAATGTTGTGTTTGGACATAAAGCTAGAGGGCAGCCATCTGTTTAACTTTTTAATATTCCTAACCTTTTAACCTCAGAGGGAATTTCGAGCAGTCAATTTCGTGAAATGCCATTCACCGTCCCGTGGCCAAATTTCAAAACCAGGCTCAACTATTGGCCAAATAGATATCTTAAGAACATAAAAAAACGGCAAATCAGATTTTAATGGGCATTTGGATTACCCATCTGTTGTATTTATTTTTGTCATTTCGAAACCCGACTGGGGGAATTTCCAAGATTGGAAACGAGTATGCGTGCCCCAGGTTCTTATTTCGAAGAAGGTGATTGCGAGGGCATTGAAACAGTACGTGGTTTGACTGTGGGGGTTGGGGAGAGAGTGAGGTCGGGAGCTCAGCGCATTTTCCTCACTATAAACAATCTGACGCGCTTGAAACTATCACGGTGCGTTTAAATCCGTGGCTTGGAAGGTTGCCAACTGACAGGATAACGCGAACCGCGTGGTCAGCCCAATGTGTGTTTTGTGTGGAGTGGCTGACTGGCAGACTGAGAGTCAGGCTGCAATGGCTTCTTCTTAATGTGGCCTGTATGGCACTCCCACTCCGTGGGATCCGAGCCAGGTGTGGTGGTACGCCCAGGGGCGGCTCCGGCCGCGCCAGTCACCTGTGCTCTCTCCCATTTCTGGTCTTCTTGACTCTGTCATGACACCGGGCTCAGGTGGGGGAGGAGGAGAGTGGGCGATAGATGCAGCGCAAGTATACTATCACTTTAAACTAAATCATGCGCAAGTCACCATTATTGTTACACCCTTCGGTGGAGCAAACGGTGGAAATCGTCGAAATGAACGGTTGAACTATCGTATATGCCAGTGCCACCTAAACGGGCCACGTGTTAGATGCGTTGAACCAAAACGCGGCCCACGTGGCACGGGAGGCGTTATTCGGGTTGCGCTCCCATAACGAATGCCGAACATGGGGAGTGTGGTGGCACGCCTAGTGGCGGCTAGGGATTAGAGGACGCGACCGTGCCATTCACCTGCGTCCTCACCCGCCTCCGGTCTTCTTGACTCTGTTTTGACACCGGGCTCACGTGGTGGAGGAGGAAGAGAGAGTGCGGTAGCTGCCGCGCAAGGCTGCTATCACTTAAACCTTATTCACGCGCAAGTCACCGTCCCTGCACCACCCTGCTGTGGAGCGTAAGGTGGGCATCGTCGGACCATGACTTTCGAACTATTGTGTACAAGCCTGTGATTATAAGAATGAAACAACGAATGATCGGTTTTTTAGTCCCACAAGATGCGTCCAACGCGTTGTGACCAGGTGGTTTTTTTTAAAACTGGACCACGTGAGCAAATTGCGTGCTAACATGGAGGTATATAAACGTTCTTGCTAATGGAGTTGGTGTTAGAGAACCAGACCTTCAGCGGTTCTCGCCCCGCATTATTGCCGGATTACGCCATTATTATCGTCTTCGCGAAGTTACATTGTGGCCTTGAGAGTGTGTGTAGCGATCTGAGATGGTGGATCGCCTCTCCGCGCTGCCCGTTTGTGCTCCATTATTGGCGAGGTTAGTCGGCATCCGATCTGCCCTACATAATGGCGATAGCATTCACGACATGGGATTTGATAAACGACACCAGATCGCTCCCCTACTTCTAGCCGGTGTTTCATCTGCATGACTCGGATACCCGTGGCAGCTGTCCGACTATGAGCAATATCCACGACACCCTAGAGGCGCATTGATAGACCCCCTGCTATCAAGAAGGGCAGCCCATTTACCAGTCACGGATGCAAGCCGTAACGATGCCATTGGATGGCGTAGGCAGAGCCTTATCATGAACACCACCTGCTCCCCCTCCCCCCATACCCCTTTCCTCTTCGTGAGTCTAAAAAACCGCTCCTGTGTTGTTGCATTCCAACGGTCTCTGATGATGGCCTCCAATATGCTATTTCATTTTCTTTGCTGAGGGAAGTTTACCTTTAGACATATTTTTGTCTTGGCTGATAAGGGTATAACAATGTTTCATTTTTTGGACAAATCGCATTCTTCTGCCTATCCATCAACCAAGACAGCCTTTTGGCCCGAGATAAGTTCACTATGTGCCATGGCATCCTTTTAAATGCGACATTATTTTTCAAAGCAATTTGGAAGAACTGATGCTTGGTTTTTTACAGGAACTGCGAGTAAAGCGAATAAACCGTTATCAAAAGTAAAACAGGATTTTGGCAGATTCAAATAATTCATTCAAATTAATGGGGAAAAACTCGGTGACCTCGGTGGGATTCGAACCCACATAAACAATGGGGAAGTCCTCGCAACAGTCACCACTCTAACCACCTGAGTTACGAGGCCCCAAGTGGAATCGTAAGTTCAGCCACACTTGAGTCAATTTATCCGCCCAGCCCACTGGAACGTATGATATTGGCAAATTACTTATCTGAATCTTTCGAAACCCCCTATTAATTAATGCTACCCGGTAATCGTCTGGTGGACGTTATATTAATTGCTTAGAAAATCATACTTGGGTAGTCAGTTAACTGCATTCGAATTGGTGGATTACCTACGTAGCAGTAGGCTGGGTGGGGCGTTGTAGTTCACTTGGTAAGAGCGTTGGCTGTACTAAAGCCTCCCTCTTGCTGGCGTGGATTCGAAGCCCACCGAGGTCACCCAGTTTTCGCAATCGCTTCAAGTTAATTCTCAAATGGATGAAGCTATTTGTCCGTTTTCATTTCCATTTAACGATGAAATTTACGGTGTTACCAAATTCTGCAATCTCGGCGAATGGCCTTCAATGAGTTTTAGGAATTAATTTCTTTCATCTAAACCATGAGATACGTGGTCGGTACAAGATTGACTTGGACGTGTTTAGGGTAACACTAATGTGTGCTCTATAGAAGTTACTTGGCGAACTATTGGACAGTTTAAAGTACTTTTAAAAGACGCTGCATTTTGCTAGACGGCAGTAAACCCATAAAAGTTTACTACAGGGCGTTTTTGTTTGTGTGGGTTTGAGCGTTGAGAGAAAATAAAGTGTTGAACCGCCAGCGAAGTACATTCTCTAAGTCGGCATTCACGATCTTTTGAAACATTTTCATTTAGATTTCTGAACCAGAACAATTCTATAGAAATATTTGCGGATGTACAACTCACCGATCGTTTACGGGACTCACTCGTCCCGTTGTGTCTTGGGGCTCGCGCTCGAGCCCCACCAGCCGCCATACAGCGGCAAGTAGTATAGGCAGATTAATATTGCCAGCCAAATTGCTTATCTTCCACCACACTGACAGCACAGGCACCTGCTAAAAGCCCAGATACGGGTGTTGAACTGACATTGATACGCTGCATGATGCAGCTGCGAGTGGTTCTACACGTCACTGGGCACAGCAGCGTTATCATGAACACCTACCCCGACTTCTTCTCCGTCAATTGATCTTCGGGTGGTGCGCACAACTTGAGGATAGGTATAACTGGCCAGAAATTGACACTCAAGTCTCCCTTGTCTTTGTCGGCATTATTCACCTGCCTATTTTACTACTAGCTGCTGTGTGGCTGCTGGTGGGTCTCCGGAGTGAGTCTAAAGGCAGAACGGGACGAGTGAGTTCCCTTAGCGATTGGTGAGCGTTCAACAACGAATGCACTATAAAGACTGCTCAATTGTTGACGATGTTCTCCTATATGTCTCCGGAAGCTTAGGCTAATACATCTATTATACAACTACAGTGGACTCGCATATTTGCTTCCGTTTGTGCCAATTTGTTCGGCATTCAATTTATTTAACGAGAAAATTGTCAATATTCGGACTAAATCTTGCGCATGGTATATCGTGAGAGGTTTATTCTTATTCTTCTACTTTGGTCGGGCTTCAGTGTGATTTACATAACAGACCCTTTCCTACTCATGAGCTGTCAGAATTTTATCACGATGTAGTTCAATAGAGTTACGTAGTCGAGTTTAGACGAAAATATATTAACCGGACTCGCGTCCAGAATTTGAACTTTTAAAATCCGCGCTTCCTTGCAGATTTCAATCATGACAAATCTGCGATAGGAATAACCCCTAAAAATACATGTGAAAAAGAATTGTCTGCCATAAAGTCATCTTTACAATAAATTACAGGCAAAATATGTTTTCCTTTATGGGTAAGTTTAGGGTCAAGAGAAACAAAGAGGCATGTTGGGGTTAGGTATATAGTTAGGGTTAGAATTAGTGTGAACTGTAGGGTAAGCTTTTCCGGTGGGTTACGTTTATGTCTACGGTTTACTTTTATGTTAAGGCGAGTGTTAGGCTTAGGACACGGGAATATTTACCCCTGCTGGAATTATGCGCCGTTCGCCTTGGAAGGGGCGTTGCAATTCCCGTGTCCTGTTTAGACGGACATATAAGTAATTCTTGCTACATCCGCCGTTTGATTAGCTTTTCCTGGTACGCGAGTTGAAATGTCGTTTTTTTGCGCCTTCATGCCTGTTATCTTTATTTTGGGTGTGTCGCGGATCCCTCAACCCTGCAGTATCCGTGCTTTTTTGTTTCGAAGATGGACCAGCTGGATTTTGAGCGCTCCAACTTAAGCAGGTCTTATGAGGAAGAACGGGAAAGACGTACTCGACTGGAGAAAGAACTGGAAGGACGCGATGAAAAAAGGCAAAAGTCAATTTCAGTGAGTTTTCTGGTTAGATTCTACCCGCAGAACTTTATACTGCAATTGACTTTTTATACCTTGGTTTCGTCAATTTATTCCTTCTTTTATGTTATTGAACCAGAGCCCCACGGCCTTTTACAAAAATACTTGATCTTGTTTTATCTAAAAATAGATTTTTCACATTCACATATGTATTACAGCGAAATAGAATAGGATTTCGTGCGTTTTTAAACCTATTTTTCTGAAACGTTTACAGTCACAGACTACAATCTTGTGCGGAAGAAAATCAGTTATTACATAGGGTCTTTAAATTTTATTTGTACGGTTCTGATGAATGAGCTATTCCATCACTAATAATTGGAAACGCCATCTGCTTATATTTTCCCCGAAAATACTTCCTCCCGCAAATACAAACGCATAAGTGCATTATAATTTCCTGCTCTACTGCCTGGCCTGGCACGACTAATCTTTGAAAGTACTGTTTTATTTTATAGTTTATTTTGAGCATTACCTTGCGTCTTGTAAACAAATTAGCACGTGCTAAACGAATTTGCCCTGATTTGGTGCGCTAATTAATAATGCTTTAGAGTGCGTCCAAAGGGAATGATTAATAGAAAAATGTGATTTCTTGTTACAAACAATCAAAAATACATGCGGATCTTGACTTATGACAAAACGGCTTTCGTTATTGTCTCCTGCTTTTACTATGGGCATAAGCATTAGGGTTTGGCATTATAGTGAAGTAGCTGCAGTTCACACAGACGGGCACGTGGTAACTAGTAATCATTAAAGGGATGGGTAGCGGTAGGTAATGTAAGCCACCGAAGCCAACAGTAATTCCAGGCTTGTATAATACGGCACCGGGTCTAGTAGGTGTTTTACAGGTGAGGCACACGAAAGGGCAATCAAAGGAATGCAAACATTAAAAGATACATAGTAAATAAATTTCTGCCAAACATATTCATCTAGGCTCTACATTTCAGCGAAAGTTAGCACGATAATCTAAAAAAAAAAAAACAAAATGACTATAAGGCATTTGAAAAAAAGACCACGGAAAAATTACCGCAACCAATATGAAGGAAGAACCTTGAGGTAACGAGATGCCCGTGGAGACTACAGAAGCACTGGACTTGCAAGCAATTGGACAAGTAAGTCTTACCGAAATTTTACAGTATTTTTAAATAAAGCAAGTGCGTTTTGTATGAAAAATAAAGAAAGGGACTAATGTAGTGTGAAAATTGAGTGAAAATATAACGAAGGTGTACGTTAGGGAATTGGTTTCTGAATAGACTAAGATGTAATGTTCATGTATTTTTCAGTTAAGTTATATACCAGCGTCAGGAACTAACAAGAAAAGTAGACAATCACAACGAGACTGTATAGCTAAAGCTAAAGAAATAACAGAATTTTAAAATTTGGATAAATTGTTACAAAAATGCCAATCAGTTGGCCTCCTCCCGCGTGTCGCAAAGGCAAATGTGGGTTGTTAATGCGGTAACAAGTATTGAAGCAGCAAACGGATGGTTTAAACTTCAGGTGCGGAAAATGTAAAAATGAAAAAGAGCTCCAAGAACAGGCTCCATTTGGGAAAATAACCGCTGAACCATAAATGCACTACTAAAAATTATGCTGGCATTAAGAAGAGGAATGTGAGGACGGCATTGGAGACAGCCATAAAACAAAAATACATCAGTATAGCCTGGCTCGAAATGTCTGTTCAACAGCCCAAATTAATAAAAACGTACAGATAGGTGGGCGTTTACTGAAGGTTTCCATGTGGAGGGTGAATGGGGTGCGTAGAAGTCAGCTGTTATATCGAATGACAATGACATGGGAACTGAATAATCAACTATGAAACCGTGTGTCCCAAGGTGCGCCGACGGTCAATCGCAGTTACTAAAGGTTTTCGTATGGGGGGTTCAATGAGGTTAATTTGGTGCTTTAAAAAAACCTAGTAAGTTAAGGAGTTCGCGTGGGTAGAAGGAAACCGTAAGCAGATTCCGAGGAAGCGTAGCGCTTGTACTCTAACAGAGGCAAACAGAAGTTGAAACAACATGTGCTGCCTAAAGCATGTGGTGTGTGATGCTTACATTCATTAAAAATGTTTAGCCGAGTATTATCGAAGAATCTGGTTGATGAAAGGGTACGCGATGTAGAGGAGGAAGTGTTATTAGATGCGGAGAAATCTATTAAATAATGGCATAAACTAGGCCTACTAAAACAAATAGAGTACTTAGTTATGTATATTGAACTCTGATAACTTTTACAACCTTTACCAAGAAACGTATTACCGAAGTTGTAATCATATGACTTCATACTCCTGATGTCAGTCAACGTGGTTTGGACCCGTCTGTGCAGTGGAAAGAACGTTGCTGGCCATTAAGTGGCTCACTTTGATATCGAATATGCAGACCGGTGTTGTGAATATCCTAGTGTCCTTGTCTTTGTTGGTAAAACTAGGCCAACAGCACAACAATTCCTGCACAATATCTTCATCTATTTCTAACATTGTTGAGAACACATAGAACATTCCAATTTCTATAAAATACTTTCAAAAATAATCCCTACCTTCTAGTCAATTTTTTCTTATTAGAAAATGTCTACTAACCCCGTATAAGCACGCAGAAAATCTACGAAACTGCCGGTGGTTTTTGGACCACCGAATTTATTTGCTGGCTGGTCAACATGTCAAATTTAGTTTTTGGTTTACCTGACATAAACCAGATCATTAATGTCTTTGCTTCGGGATAACTTGTGAAATGCCTACTTCCTTGATTGTAAAACATGAAGCTTCTAGGCATGTGTTTTGTCCTCAGTCAGTACTTACTGTTTGACATTTTATATCCTTGAATATATGGCCCGATTTGTAGTGAAGGATACGCATGAAACTGCACAATCGCCTTTGGCTATCTTTCCTTACCCATAGTCCTTAAAATAGCCGACATTGCATAATTTAAGACAAAATTGTGCACGCGCGTAAAATCTATTCACCAGCAGTTGTACTGTTCATCAAGAATCAATGATCACTCTGGTCATTCACTGTAGGTTTTTGATTGAGCTTGCAAGGTTTTCTATAGAAACAGAAAATCTTCAGTCCCCGAGGAGACCTCAGTTTCCTTTGTATTTGTGTGTTTTTTCACTTATCTAAATAGCAGGCGATTTCACTACCCATCATGCCGACCTGGTTGCCAGCTACACCAATATAGTTGGCTTGACTACAACCGCATTATATCTGGTAAATGACACCAGACTTCTGATTAATGGGATTGGTATCATTTGAGGGCATGGGCGGCCAGGGGATTGTGCTATCTGGTCTGGGAGCGACCTGAATCCCAAATTCGCTCATCAGTTTAGCAAACTCCTCGGACACGCCGACAATATAAACCACTGTTCACCATAATTCTGATTTTAGTCGCTCCCTCGGATTTCTTACCCAGACCACTTGCCTGTATTTTTCTGCAAAACTGCCAGATTTACCGCAATTTTTGATGAATTTCCGCGGGAACTTAACCTCGGCCTGCTTTTTGTCCTGCACGGCGGTAGAGTGTTCTCACGCAGCTGCATTTGTGCGAAAAGGGGTAGTTGCTATGGGAACTTAGAATACAGATGGAGTTCAGATATTGAGTGAATAAATTACTGGTCCGAGCATTCGCCTTATCTTTTCTTTCCATCTCAACAACGGGTATCAGCATTTTCGCCTACATTCATATGTATATAAATGGATGTGTATATAATGGAGTACCAACATGTGCAAAGGAAATCGGAATGGCCATTTCTGGCTTATTAGCCGTCATCAGCTAGTCATACCCAATCCCAAGTGTGGACCCTCTGGGATTCGAACCCGCGAATTTCGGTCACTGTGTTGAACGCTCTAAAAATGAAATGGCTATTCTAGTCTCCCTTGTCTTTGTCGGTATTCCATCCTATGTATATGTTACTAGTCGCTATGCCACTGCCTGTGATTGCTCTGGGTTGAATCCCAGTGCGCAACGGATCAAGCATGTTCTGCAACTTGTTTATTCAATGGGTTTTCAGTACGTACGTTTACTTTCCCGACAATCTGCTGCAATTGACTAGTTTTCTCCGAACCCTTGCACAATAAAAAAACGTTAGAACATGACAGCCAGGAAGATTATCTGTCACGGCTTTCAACATGGCATGCTCGATCAAGACGTCTTCGTGCTTTGTTCGCCTGCATATAATGTTTCGCTCTAGCGTCTGAGTGATCCCATTGCAAGCAGCATCGCTTTCTACATATGATTTTCTAAATAAGCAGTCTGCATAAATACTTGTTAAAGACCATATTCATTAATTGCAAACTACCACAACAGCTCTTCCGAAGATCCGTAGTTTATATCAGCCATAAAAACTAAATGATTTGGTATTTATCTCCAGTATTTTTTCCTGAAGTTCAATTATCGGAAGGACCCTCTAAAAGCCCTGCGTTGCAAACATTTGGGCAGTAAGTATGGATTAATTCGACTTTCATTGCCCGTGGGAACGAAAAGTTAAAAGTAACATACATTCTTCCCGTAAACTGCAACTTACTCAGTCGGATGACGGGTAATTAGATCGCCAAGTAAAAGCGTTTTCCGCCATCACTGAATGAATCAACTGAATGCGCAGTAATCCGATTTACTTGATGATTATTAAAGCCACACAGAGTTGAGTTCACTGTCGAACAACCACTAGAAGCCGACTTTGTGCCTTAATGAATGTGTGTTTTGTCAGCTGCTCAGTCGCCAGCCATTTGCGTAGCTGGCACTTCAAATGACAGGGAGAGCAGTAAACCTATAAGCAGATGATTCAGGGAAACCGAGTTTTCGTGCAAGCAGGATCTTCATTTTTCGGTTGGGTTTTTGGTTATATGACAAAGGAGTTAACGTTTCCCGTATAGTGTTTTCATTATTTGCAAGGAACAAAGGATTGCGTTGCGTTGTTGTTATGTATAATGAACTCAATAAGTCTCAAACGTAGCAGAAACGAAGTGTCGGTAGCCAGTGTAACAGTTTGGTGAATTTCCAACGGATTATTCGTCAAAATGTGGCATTAGCTCATGACTAAGGATTAAGCAAAATCTCATACACTTTGCATGTGCAAATTGGTATACTCGATGATCAGATCAATGAACGCAACCATTCATGAAGAATCTTTTAATAGGAAAGTAGAAGTGTGCTGCACCCTTTGGTTCCCTTCAGACCGATAATGTTTCATGGATACGACAGTTCGACCGTCGATTTCGACGAGGTTCACCGTATGCTCCACAACAGCTGGTGCAGGGACGGTGACTTGCGCTTGAATTTATTTTTCAGTGATAGTAGCCTTGCGATGCAGCTACCGCACTCTCTCCTCTTCCCCCACCTGAGCCCGGTGTCAAGACAGAGTCAAGAAGACCGGAGGCGGGAGATGGCGCTGGTGGCTGGTGCGACCGAAGCCGCCCCTGGGCGTACCACCCCACCTGGCTCGAATTTCACGGAGTGGGAGTGCCATAAAGTCCACATTTCATGGATACACTACGCTTAAGGCAGCCTCTCAGTCCACCCTAAAAGACATTTTTCAGGAGTTCCCGGATGAAAAGTAAGTGGGGCTGCCAAAAAAAAACACAGGAGACAGGAATTATTATAACAATTCAGACAAAGGCCAAGGAGACTGCAAGGGCCAGTTCTGGCTCATTGGCCGTCATCAACCGGTCATACCCAACCCCAGGTGGTGCCCAACCCTAGTCTCGAACTCGTGACCTGCTGATTGGAAGTCCAACGCTCTAAACATTGAGTCACGGGCCCGTTGTCTTGTCAGTTTAATTTGGTAATATGGACAATCGTTGGTGAACACTCGCCGATCGTTAACGGAACTCACTTATCCCGTTCTGCCTTTGGACTCATTCTCGGGCCCGCAAACAGCTGCACAGCGGTTCAATCGCTAGAGCGTTGGACTTCCGATTAAGAGGTCGTGGGTTCGAGCCTTGGATGGGGCATCATCTGGGGTTGGGTATGACTGGCTCATGACAGCCAATGAGCAAGGAAGGGTGATTCCAGTCTTTCTTGTCTCTTTTGGTAATATTACTCCGCCTATTCTACTACTAGACACTGTGCGGCTGCCGGTGAGGCTCTAGAATGAGTCCCAAGGCAGAGCGGGACGAGTGAATCCCGTTAGCGGTCGGTGAGCGTTCATCAACGAATGACAGGAAGCATTGTTTGCTGACAGCCCTGAGTAGGACAGCGTTATCCCACAAACTGACAACCATTCGAGTCAAAATGTTTAGTGCCTAGTGAGGCAACCTAGTGGTAGATAAGAGCTGAATCAATTGCACTTACTTTTCTCTCGACTGCGGAGGAAATTGAACGCAACGATTGTCATGACCTAAACTCCTAGGATGGGCGTACCACACACGGACGATGGAGCTGCTGAATACTGCCAGCCCTTATATTTCCAGCCTTAAAATAATAGTCTTGCGGTTAGCACTATAAGGAATATTGGCACATTTTAAAAGCGGAGCCTTATATCAAGGCAGTTTGGTCAAAAGTGTGGCATATGCTATTTGTCTGTGGAGAAATCTGAACTGCCACCATAAGACGCATGACCCACTACAACGTTAGCATTGCATAACTGAACCATCTTTTTTGGTTTAATGGTTGAAATCCAAATGGACTGGGAGGGAGTTTTTGATGTATTTGTTCGCTAGAGATGAAAATTCACCATGAGAAAAATTAGGCATGGTCCTACGCATAAGACTGCTGGCAGCGCAATTCATATGCAGCTGATATCATGGTTACAACACTGGTAGGGATGTCTTGTATGGCCGGCTAAATGGGACACGGGAAAAGGAATCACCCATAGTAAATGTGGCTTTGCGCTAAATTCCAAGTGAAATAATGTTTACGATTAAGCTAAGAGTTAGAGTTAAGTTCAGGGTTAGATTTAAGATAAATGTTAAGGTCAGAGTTGGGGTTTGGGTGTTGATTAAGCTAAGGGTTAAGGGCATTAGCATGTTAACTGCGGGATTTAGGTTTATGATAGGGCTAGAGTTAAGATACAGGAGAGATCAGTTTTACGTTATGGTTAGTTTTAACGTTACCACACGGTTATATTTTCCCTGAAATTTACCGTAAGGCCACCCATTTTAAGCGGTTCCTATTCTCGTGTCCTGTTTTCGCGGCCATACAAGGCATCCCTACCGTAGCACTTTCTATCGAAGAGCCTCAAGAGTTCATTAAAAAGTTTTCTTGTGTCAGACTGATAAATTTCTCAAGGGTTCACGTACCAATCTAAATATAAATAATTGCAGACCCGAAGGGCAATGGTGAAGACAGCGGTTGGTTTCTAAGAAGTTCCTGGTAATGCCGAAGTGAAAATGACCATTCCTTATTGATATTTCAGTCGAACAGATAGACCAGAGACTTGTTGAGCGTTTGAACTAAACTTCCAACTAGTTAGGTCAGGGATCCCCTTCTGCAGACTGTGATCCAAAATATGAAAACCTAGTCAGCTGACAAACGGCGAACCCGTAGGTCAGTGGTAGTACATTTGACTTGATTTTGCATTATCAAAGAGGTCGACTTTGAGTCACTGAAATGAAGTCAGAATGTGACTGGTTCTTGCTAGTGTTCTGTCTAAGTTTACTTAAAGTTATACGACCTCTAACGTCCGTTGCGTATTGGCACCTGTCCAGTTTTCAAGAGGAGGTTTAATATTTTACTATTGTCTATATTTCCCTTCTAAAATACTTGCAGAGAAAGGATTTGAATTCTCCAGCTGGCATGAATTCCGATTGCTTCCGAACTTCAAGGAAAGTGCTGAACGTTTAGAAAAATTTAGATCTTTTTTCAAACAACCAGTACGTTCCGGCAAAGGACAAAATGTCAGGAAATTTCATTTTCAATCCAAAGGGTGAGAGCAGGGAAATGCGTTTTTACTACAGCTTAAGGAACGAGTTTGAAAGTGCTCACAGGATGGCTTTGTTGAAAAATCTCTCTTTTAATGTTATTTAGCTATACATCATTTTAAGTTCTTCGGACAAATAAAATCTAAAGGACTCGTTTGTTGCCCACCTGAGGCAGATTTTAGTTGGTAAATGCCAAACTGCCAGGTGACGTTTTACTGCTGCCAGACAGTTGGCCCCATAATCTTTAGTTTGGGACAATAAATATTCCTTGCAGTAAATTGCTCTCTGACTTCGTACTGCAGGGTGTAATTAGCTATTGCGAGTTGAAATTGCCCATATTTTCAGAAAAGGTGCACTTTTTATGCGGAGACTCAACCCTCGGAACCCTCAACCAAAATATAGCAGTTACATATCTCGTCCTACAAGCAGAATGTATCAGTCAACGTCACTTGAAAAATTTCGCTAAAATAGCTCTGTTCTCCATATACCCACAGTCATTGTCTTAAAAAAAGCGTATTTGACCTAAGAGTACTAATAGGTCAACTAATCCTGGTTCAAGTTGTGGATCTTTGTAGTCTAGAGGTAAATTTCACGGGTGGGTAATGGCAGATGAGTCATAAATGGACATACCTTATTCTGTTATTTTTTAGTTGGTAATCCTTAGGAGTAGCTGTTCGTTACGCAGTCGCCTGCCTGAGGCGAAATCGCCAGCTCCAAATCAAAACGAAAATTCCCATTTCCCTACAGAAGTCATGATATTCCAGTGAGACTCACTCCGATGTGATAGTGCGCTTTGCGTAGAATAATGTGTAAATGCATTGCATTCCACGTGATGCATGCTTACATGCGAGAACTTGCCGACAGTTAAATCATTGCGACTGATAATCCAAGCTTCAGCCTCATTTAGCGTGCCCATCCTTCCACTCTGACTGTGTTCAGCTGCTACCAAAAAACCGCACCTTTTAAAAGTGGCGTGGGCGCATTGATCGATAAAACTAATATCCTGTTTACTCGTGCCACACGCAGCCTAGACTCCAATCTCATCTTATCGCGTGTATATCATTAGAAAAGACCCAAGACAGCTTGACCTTATCCCATCAGTTCAAAACTGTAGTCAACATGTTTGTTTAAAAAGTTTTGATGGCTTCAAATGTTGTTCGATTGTCTGTAGTACGGAACCAAGCGCTATGCGCAACTGTATACAGCATAAATATTAGCAACAACTTGGAATAATTTATTTGACTCAGTTATCACTGCTTTTGTCAATAAGTATTTTTTGACACGTGTGTAACCAATAGGGAGATCAAAGTTGTTTGGCTATTTTTCCCTTGAACATTTGATCTACACTCGTATTATTGTTGTCATGGGTTAACATCTCATCGAATCCGCCGATTTTTCAGGTTGGGTCAAAAAAATACATATAACAGAGTTAAACTAATTTATTTCTATTGCGACTGTGAAGTAGGCGAAAACTAATGACTTCCTGCTTGAAAACACGAAATTTCATCAGGCATAGGTTGTCATTAACACCTAACCTTTGATTGTCTCTTATTCGCTAAAACAATCGAATTGAACTCACATAAGTCTTGGATAAACCTTTATCACTAAGTTTACGACGTGTGATGTCTGAGTTTGTTTAGTGAGTGGACGTTCATTGGTATTTGTTGAGACTATCTTCCAAATTTACACAAGTCAATATGCATACTATATGGCATAGCAACGGGTGGATAGAACTATGAAATTGGCAGCTCTCTCAAATGCCCCTTTAACTATCGCTTCATGTAAGAATTACCAGACGACACGCTGAATTTGCACTGCATTGTATTGAGGTCATGCCTGTGAATCGCATTAGAGCCTTTGCAAATGCTTGCGACTAAGAACTTACGAAATTTGCATTAGCGAAATGGCTTGATTACATTCGTCAAACCTTCATTTCTGTTGCAGATGGAATCAGCCGTTCAAACAAACGCACAGATTGAGCAGCTAACCCTCACTGTCAGTCAACTGAAGCGAGATATTGAGCGCCGAGATAGCCAAGTGAGTTCGCCAATTCACTAGCTGACTTACGTCAGTTTTATTGACAACCACACGCGTTGCATTACGTCTCATGGTTCTGTAATTAATATTTAGTTTAGGCATGTTTACATTGTGAATGAGCGTCAGACGTCCTCTTATCTCAGGTTCGAATTTGCTGCCGAGATAAGCCTCAATGGTTTGAATTCGCCATTGATAAACTACGGTAATAAGATATGGTAATGAAATACAAACGACTAACACCTCTAACGGACGAGTCGGCGGAGGTCGTTAAGGGTTCCTTTATCATGAAAGCTTCATACCAACTGGTCCCATCCATACATGGCAATTTGATGAAGCAAGCTTAGGAATCGTGCGCATTCTCTTATTCTTCAAATCGAGATTTGGAGTAAATAAACAATCGCAGAACGGCCTGTAGTCATCTGCATTAGGCTTCCGAAGGAACCTAAACGGATATCCCGGGCGAATAGTGAGGTCAGCACATATATTGGCTGACAGGCCTAGCGCAGAGTTTTGACGTTGTTTCGGCAGCTGATTGTTCCTCTGAGTCCGGTTTCTTGAGAGGTTTTAGTGATGGGATGGTTTCCTCTAGCTCATGTGTTCGCAATGGAAGCCTGCATTTATCCCACCAACGCATATGTTGCAGGTTCCTCAACTGGGCTAGATGTTGGTTGGTTAGGCCTTAATAAATGACGGACAACATTTTCCGTACCGTAATGCATGTACGGCCGGTGGCAATTTTGTCAGTTCTCGATTTTCCGGATCGGTGCCAAGCCCCATCTTAACTTTTAATTCTGCATTGGACTGCAGCTCCTTCGTCAAACCAGAAAGTCGGTTTAGTTCACATTTAACCTTTTTTTATGGTCGGTTCGCTCACGGCATGAAAAGCAGACAGGTTCCGTGGTCTGGGAGCATATATTTTGAGGAGCTGAACGAACAGGGTTACTTACACTGTATTATGTATTATCTGAATTGAAAAACGCGTGGTGATTGCACATTTAGCCATCGCCTTGCCGTTAAGGCTACCATGGCTCGGTAATGTGGACGGGAGTTATAAGGATGGCCGAATTAAGGTTTACCGACAAAAACCAGGGAGACCGGAATGGTGGCATCAGCCAGCCACAACCAACGTCGGGGCTGCAACGCCGGAGGCCCTTAACCACGTCCTGGTGGTTAGAAGCCTAACGCTTTGATCACTCAACAAAATACTTATCATCCTGCCAGTTACGATCTGATATATTAACTGTAGTAGAGAGCGCTCATCATCTCCAGATACGAAGAAAATAAAAGGTCAGGTCCTGTGCTATCATTTTAGAAACAACTTCCTTTTCATCACACGGTAGCATGGTTGTGTTTATGCCGATATTAAATTAGTCTTTACCGCTTGCCTCGAATCATAACCCTAATTCTCGCACGGACTTTGACCTTTTTGTTAGCTGTTCACCCCTGATGGAGATGAGGATAAACGCTTCATTTTTAAAGTATCATTCGAAAATTACGAAAATGGCTCCGTTCACTAACACCAGAGAATTAATTTACAAATTACACAAGAGTCACAAAGGCTTACATAAAAATGAACATGTATTACGGAGAAGGTACAAGTCTTGGTTTCTCTATTCCTAGCTCTTCACACGTAAGGTGTTGTGCCGGAAATGGCAATACGGAAGGCTGATATGCCAATGTATGGCAAGATATATGTCGGAAGCCTCGTCGCCATGGGACGGGAGGAATTCAAAGCAATTAGATCAGAGTAAAGAGGATGAGCATCCAACATTCGATCAGCGAATTGATAGATCGTTGTGAAATGTCGTTTTATTGTCATATCAACTAAAATAGTATAAGAAACACCAGCATCAGAAGACCGGATTCCGAGGATCCGCGTTAAAATCGGTACATCTTTTTTTACTCAAAGAAGGAAGAGTAACAGGAGAAGAAAAGAGAGAGAGAGTGAGAGAGAGAGAGAGAGAGAGAGTGATCGGCAACCAACGGACGAGCCAAAGTTCAGGCTTCGAGTACAGGCGGCATAAATCAATACCGGCACTACCCTGGTGATGCAAACGACGGAGTTTCCGAAACAGTATCACAAAAATAATACGGTTCATTTACTCGATAAGATATGTGGACCTTGAATCTTCGTAAAAATATTGGAATGAGAAAATGGGTGAATAGGCGCGAATTTGCGAGACCCATATACTCGTTGCAGAGACCATGAACACGCAATCACTGGGAAAGTTGGCTTATTAGCTTCGGCTTTGGCACTGGCCCACAAGACCCTCATCAGATACTACAAGAAGGCATCAGCAAGTGGGCACATTATGTAGTCAAGCAACGAGTCCGAAAACTCAGGCAACAACATTTCGCGCAGCAGCAAAATATGCACACTCGTACATAATACATGCAGTGGGTTCACTTTCCCATGAAATGTTTAACCGAAATTCTGAAAGGCCTTTTCGATTCAAGCAAGTTAGGGTGTTTGAATTGGGTGTCATGGGCGTAATCCCAGGGTATTTTTGTCAAAGTATGATATCTGATTTTGAAAGAGCTTCTTTCTGACCGATCGCACAAATGTATAGTCTGCCAAATATTTTCTTCGTAAGTAGTATGCAATTGTATCATTTATTTTCGATTTTCTCAATAGTTCAAATATAGTTTCAAGAAAATACGCACAGCAATATTATTTCGTGTACTCGTTTGATAGCACGTTACGTCTTTTTCTAATTTTGTACTTGAAGAAAGGGTATTTTACAGCTTTTAAAAAGTTTCTAAATTGCTGAATAATTTTGAACCCTACCAGCTGTTAAACTTGAATTCACGGTTTCCAAGCCACATGCTGAATACATTCGGTGTAAGGAAAAATCACAAATTTCTCTAAGGTTTTAATAAGAGATCACTCAGTTCTCATTAAATGTTGCAATGGAATAAGATCATGTTGTTTACATTTTAGGTAACCTTAATAAATTGACGGATGCGATGTACTCTGGATAAACATTCATTTTTTAAAACCGGAGGATACCATTTGTTCAAGTCTATGATTTTAAGAAGACATAATTTGCTATCAAACGAGTATAAAGATAATATCGTTGTGCATTTTCTGTAAGGTATCTTTAAACTAATAATAGCATTTAAAATCAAAGAGAAAATTGCATGCTACTAACGTAGCCATTTGTGCGCAGTATATGTTTTGCGGGCAGCAAGAAAGTCAGTTTGACAACCTAAATTATGTAATTTGTTTCAATCGAAAACAAATCTCCAAATATCGGTTGACATTTCATGACAAGGGGAATCTACTGTATATTATCGCAAAACAATCGCTTAACGGCCAGAAATTAAGGAAGAGCGTGAAGGTGTTTGGCAATCAACGCTATGTGAGAAAATGTATGAAAACCCGGGAAGGCCTATTTTCCCTGACAAAATCTTCTTTTCCGTCTTTGCTTGACAGGGAACTATAATAAAGACAGCAATACTTTTCAAATGTCAAGAAAGAGAGAATAAGGCCCATGCTGGGAAATTTATCCACAGGGGAAATCAGCGAATTCCTCCGTAGAAAAAACTGCCACGTTTGGATCTATCATGACACCCTTAGAGTCGTGGTTTGAAAAGCTGACGACTTCGGAGATAAATCGGTTCTCATAGGATTATTTTGACTGAACTGGAGGCCTCTGAGTCCGGCTGCAGTTGCTTCTTATTACTGGCCCTTCTGATTCGTCCTTCCAAAAGCCAGGCTCATGCAGTCTGTTGCATGCGCAGACGGGTTGTTTAAATTTGTCAGTAACGGAGTCCGAGCCCACGGCTGATCGTCCCGACATTATCTTTTCGTTGGGGTAAAGGGGTCGCGGAAGAGTGTGGCTGATGCTTCGAAAGTTTGTCTCGATAGAAAATAATTCTCCAAGCATATTTCCGGCGCAACGCCCACTTGGGCAAGCATGTGGTGGACAACGTGGCTTAAGACTGTCTAACTGTCACTTTGACAGTGTCCAATTAGCATTTGACTTGTTCGAGGCTCAAGGCACTTTCCAAGTAGTCGCCCTGCCTGGCTTTATAGTCAACTTTTAACATTTTCTCTTTTCACCTTTTTCTTACAGATACAACAGCTTAACCAGCAGATAGCTCAAGCGGAAAAGCTATCTAGGATGAGCACGGCTACCGGGTTCGACAGGGATGCCCTTCTCAATGAACTGAAAATCAGCCTTCAGCGTACTCAAAAGGCCCTTGACGAGGCAAATGAACAGAACCATCTTCTTCAAGCCCGGATGGAAACGACCATGCTGGAGACGCAGCAACAATTCCTCATACAGCAGGTATCTGACTAATCCATTACTGGACGTAGTTACCAAGTGAGACGTTAACCCCTACGGCAATTGTAAACCAGGTGGGCATTTTAGGATAACGTATCCCTAATGTCCCCTCGGTGTTGTTCTGTGCTCTAATCAGAAGTAATCCGGTCAGATCGCATATTGCTGGTCAATGTTAAGACTGACGAAGGACTGGAAGCAAAAGAAGCAACGAGAAAACTGCCAAAATTTCACGATATAAGATATCCCAACAAACACACAAGTTTCTAAGAAAGTTTGTACTTCGAGTGGCATAAAACCAAAATTCATGTTTTATGAACCTAGTTTATAAAATTTTAGGCAATATAGTAGTTTTTGAGAATATGTCAATTCAGTATCAAAATTCTTCTTTCAGGGTAAAGAATAAAAAAATACGATTTCGGTTTAGATCTATCTTTGAAAAATAAACTAGAAACAACTTATCAGCGGAGCAATGACCATTGCCTCCTCTAATAAAGGAAGCCTAATTAAAAGTATTTTTAGGGAGAAAAGCCATGCCCACCTTGTATTTCACGGGTTAACGTTACTACCAGCCACAGTATTGCAAAATCCACGGACAGTAGCTAACTATTGATGCAGGAACTGAGGTCACCGCGTAATAGTTCTGATGTACTAAAAGTTTCACATGAAACTTCGAACTTATAAACAAGACAGTAGCAGTCATTTACTGTCAAGTGGTCCGAAACCCCCACGCCACAGCATTTGATCCTATGGCCTGTAACAGACATTGTCCCTGGACTTCAATTACATAAAAAATGATATATAGATGGTGGACTTTCTTCGGCGTGACCAGTACCTACATACCTTTGAAAAATGCCCAGGCAGCTTCCTCCTTCTGTCTTCGGCGTCTGGAGCCCAAAATATAGTCTGCTCTGTAGCCCCTAAAACACACCCGCTGTTTTTATTTTCGGTTAAACCCACAGGGATTGATTGATTGATTTGCCTACTATTGAAGAAAATTGCAAAACACCGTTCTAAACTAAGGTTTTAAAATTACTATTGACAATTCGGGAGTATCATAGTCACTACCTCTGATGTCTGATGACCATTTCTGGGTTCAATGAGAACGTATTAAATTACTTTCTTTCCGTATCGATATCTTTTAGTCGATTGGCAGCTTTCATGACAATTATTTTCTCCTCATCAAGATTTTAGATATAAGTTCAAAATTTTCAACTGGGTTACTTTGGGACACGGAAAAATTTATTAATTGAGGTGCAATTCTAATGTGAAACGGCATGTTCGCTACGAGTAGCTGTTCTCTTGTTATGGGTAATCGTATGCACTTTGATGAATCACAGTTTCCTGACAAAGTTACAATTTTTCTGTATGCTAATTTCGAGTTGTCGTTTCAGAAGCTTCAAAAATTAAATTATGATATGAGGGGTAGAAGCGGCATCCTTTAAGTTACAGCAAGAAACCGTGCGCTAATGAAAGACAATATGTCAGTTGGCTGAGTTATCAAAACACGCAAACAGTTCCAACAAGTGCAATAGACCACTTCCATCTGAGTAGAATTCATTTATCTTTATGTTTGCTCTTGTCGAAGTCGCACGCATTTCCTCGTCACGCTTCTAGTTGTTTGAGAAAGTAGTTCATTAAAACCTTTTGAGGAAGACTGAACAGAGATCCTATCTGAAATTAGGCATAGCATATTTTCTTTGAAAATCATTTAAATGCTGTTAAGCCTTTATTAATACTCTCTAGTTTTTATGATAGCCCTAAATGGTTCAACCCTTTTGTAAAAGATCAGTTGGCGAGCTTACGCGTGCTTCCGATAAATTCTCATCGGGTTAGTACATCTATATAGGAATTGGGTACAAGCTAAAACGTGCGATCAATAATGTTGGTTTTGTCATAGCAGTGAGTCGTACTGGTTCGATGAGGATTTATCGAAAGCACGCGTATGCTCGCTAATTGGTCTTCGGAATATTTTGATGATAATTTTCGTAACGCTTTCTTATAAGTGTAATACGTAACACTGTTTGTTATCATACCTTTTGCGTACATCAAATTAAAACGGGCAAATTTATAATCCGTTAATAAGAAATTAATGTCATCTTAGTCAGAATCTAAGTGCTTTAAGAATAACTAATATCACAAAACCGATTTTCCACAGCTGATGCAAAATCAGAATAAATTCGCGTATTTATACACCATCATCAAGATTGACGAAAAATTGAATCACTGGATCTTCAAAGCCAGTCAGGTTTTCACTCTGCTACAGGCCTCTGTCTGGAACCACCGCGGACATCAACATAACACAAAACTCACAATGGACGGACCAGTAGTTCTGACAGCGCTTCCTTACGGATGCGGACATAAGTACTGTCTACGCCAATCAAGTGAGAAAACACAATCACTTACACCTCAGCCGTCTCCAGAGAATACTGAAGCTCGGATGCTATACGCGGAGATCCGAGCATCGACCATATTGCTCAGTGTTTACACCATGCTGGTGCACATTGAACTGCGGTGAAGTGGCCTTCTCGCGACGTTGGAGGACGACTGATTACGCAAGCTGCGCCTTCACGACGATCTCGTTAGGAATACTCGCCGTCAAAAAGGACAAAGGCAACTCTACAAAGACACTGTACGGACTTACCTTAAAGACCTACAAATAAATCCGGCGATCTGGGAGAAGCTCACTCAAAATCGATCGCACTGGAGGAGCAATAAACACCAAAGCAACAGGATTGCCGCTGCCACAGCTAAAAGAGCGGATCGTAGGTCTAAAGCACCACGGACCAACCACGTCAATCCAAACCCTTCCGCAACGTTCACGCTGTCAACGTGCAGTTAGCGCATGGGTTGGCCTCGTCATACAGCTTTGGACTCGGTGCAGTGACAATATGCCGTTACCTCCACGGAGCTCACGAAGGCCACCATCACCATCGGTGCGCAAACTCCTCATGCCCAGGGGCCCACGCCACCTACCACTTTTATCCCGAATGTGACCATGACATCTATACCTCCCACTCCTACCATGGTTGATAATACTTCTGACACACCGCCAGGAATGCTAACTTGATCCGTTCCTGTCCTGATTGCAATTGTGTCGTTATGCCATATCTAGTCCGGGTTCTCACTCGCCAATCCATGGCTTTGAGACTGGCGAACCACGGCCTGGAGCCCCGACCTGAAACCACCGCACATTTGGTCACCGCATGAGCTTACTCGAAATTTACCGGAATGTCTACATGAAAGGCAACCTTGCATATCCAACCACACTAACTTCTCCAGCAATGGCAAATCCTTGCTCTAAGCATTGCCATCACTAACGGTGTCAAATATGCCACCAACACAACAGTTCCCAATGCAATCTGTCCATACTATCACCGTACATGCATATTCCGCCCCTAAATGGTCGGTCATTTGCGAAGCCATCGCACGAAGATGGGTGACCCAGTGTAAGGAAATTCAGCATACAGTATTCGCCCTCGCTTCAACTGTCTGCATTGCCCATGCATGCTGCGTCATCCAATGAACCTATCCGGTCATATGTGCATCCATACTAATCTGCGGTTAACCCCCGCAACCAAAATCCTATCGTTACACATATCCCCACTGACACACACCACACATGGACCAGTTCTGCGGCATTCCGCTCACGTAGACGCACCGGTTTGCTCTTTCAATCATTTACGTCAACTTTTTGCACCAGATAGTTGGTCGGATCCGATAGTGGACTGAGGCCTAGGAAAGGAAATAAATAATGTTCTTAACTCTGAAGAATGCCTCCCCACGGTTATTTAGCATCCTCCTCATTAGGAACAATCTGACGCGCTTGAATCTATCATGGTGCGTTAGAAGCTACGACCTGAAAGGCTGTCAACTGACGGACTAATTTGGTGCGCTCGGGACGGAGATTTAGGCTGCAGTGTGCCCATTGTAATGGGGTTTCCATGTCAACCCCAGTCAGTAGGAATCCTGGCCACAGCATTCGTGGACGAACTAGGCATGTGAGGCACGTGTAGACGGGCTAGTAAGTTTTCTTAATAAAGGTTCTTGACCCCCGCTTCCGGTCCTCTAGAGTCAGGCCTGATATTTGGTTAAGGTAGGAGAAATTTTGCTAAATGCTGCAAAAGTTTAGTATTACTATTATATGATTCGCGTGCAAATAACTATAACTGCACCAGCTATGTTTTTGGGCAAACAGTGGATCCCAATCATTAATTTGACCTCGACTTGGCATATATTAATTACGGGCAAAGATTACTGATGATGACATGGGATACTGGGCAGGCATTTTATAGTTTATTACTCGTCTATAACTAACTTATCCAACACCTTGCTTCTGAGCACTTAAGCACATGCATCATACCGGATAAGTGTAAGTAAGTCAAATCTCTGTCAGTAGTTAACGGGCTAGTTCTGTTAAGGAGTGTCCAGATATTGACCTGTATGGCCAACGTACATGCGGAATCTGTTAGCGCATGAGAACCGATAGGATGCATTTGCCCGTTGCTCTTCGCGAATTAAGCCCAATGCTAGCGATGATGCTACAATCAATGAAAATACTGGTATGTGATGATGCAGGCGCCAAATACTTTAGCTGTTAGGCGATCGCTTCAGGCAGATAATGAGTATCGAAAAAAAATAACAAAGGGAGTCCAAGATGGCCATTTCTGACCTTCTAGCAGTCATCAGCCAGACATACCCAACCGCAGGTTTGCAGGACATCACATGCGAACCCGGGTTCTTTCGTGAGTAAACTAATAAGCAGGATATTTCCATGATCGTGACGGTTTTCTTCGCTCATGCACCCTTCTCTGCATATATCAGTAGTCGCTATGGGACTGCCTATGAGAGCTCTAGTTTGAGTCTAAAGGCTCACTGAAACAAGTATGCCCCATAGCCTGATCAGTAAACACCCCTCTATCACAGTTAATCGTATAGCAACTGTCAAGAATACAGACCCGTGAATCAGTTGTAGACCGTTGCACCGTTTACCGCTCACTTACGAAGGCAAATTGTTGGAATCTCATGTCATGCAAACACGGTGTTGGGTTCCGTTGTTGCAGCCAAGTCAGCTTGCTTATTGACTGGATCAACAGTCACTGCTATTGCGGGTTGCTTTTGGCCTTGTGGACGCTTCGGCGACGTAATTTTCACGATGATGGGATTGTCCTTTTCTCTGGACGTTAGTTGTTGGCTTCGCGAGAGCTTGATCGCCTGCGCCATTAGCCCTGTCTGAACTCGTTTGCGCCCTGTGCTTAATGGTTGGTAGACGGAACACAGGTTCCTGGCTTGAGTAAGTGTGTCGGTCCAGGGCCAATCTAGCCATCTTGTGAGCGGCTAGACCCACTACACTCGTTTCTTGCTGCTGTATGCAGCCTTCGAACTGAGACAGCTTATCCTAACAATGGATGGCAAGCTGATGTCCACGCAAGCTTGTATCGTGGCATTTTCTCGTTTCACCAACACACCAGGCATAACAATATTGGCAGTGCATGCTCAAGACTATATCAGGTTTCTCTGTCACTGTTAGTAGGTATTTTTGCTCGTGCTTTACTATCTGGTTGTGAATTCAGCCGTTAGAGCTGCGTCCATCTTTAAAGGTGTCAGGGTTCTTGCGTCGCCTCAGAAATATCTTTTTTTCCGATAGGGAATCGTAAGCTCAAACCTCGGTTTTCTTTCGTTCGATCGCTCACAGTGAGGCTTCCTGAGACACTTGTATATAAGGGACTTCGCATGGCCTATTGCTCCATAGTATAGTACCACTTCTCTTTAACAAAAATCGAATGATTTTCATATTATGTCAATCTACTGGCTTGACTGAAAAGACCGTCCTTCTTTTGCATCACCAATAGCAAGCACTGCAGCAACAGATCGCCAACCTTCAGCAGAGCCTTCATGAAGCCGGAATGAACAGTGATCGCCTGCAGAAGGAAGTACGTCAGTCGTCCACACGGATTCAGGACCTGACACGTCAGTTGAGGGAGACGCAGGCCAACTGCGACTCTATTGCCAGTCAGCGTGACAGCCTGCAGGCCAGAATCGAGCAGGTAAGGCGACCCTCATTCTGCCCCGCGCTTGACCCATTTATCAACCAATGGTTGTAGATGTGATGAGCAAAATCGGCAATCAAGCAAGTAAATCAACTAGATTTTAAATGATATTATCACTTCAGAGGGAGGGCTCACTGAAGTTCCACTTCCACGGGAGGTTGCTCGAATCTTTTACGGATTCAGTTTAGCAGTAGTGAGTCTTCTTAAACGAAGTAATTTATGTGCTGACACAGCAGCAGAATATTTCATGTGCAGTTACGCCTTTCAAGTCCCCCCGGAAGCCTCTGGTTTTGATCCGTCGTGCACAAAGTATGTTAAAGTTTCTAATCAGATAGGTGAATCGGGTACCTTTTCTAAGGACATTTACGGGCATATGCATAGAATTGGAAGTCTTGAATGAACATTTCTCGATAAATTGTTGTTAGCAAGCTGAATTACTTCAACTGCTACTTGATTGAGGGCCTGATCGGCCATAATTTAAAGTCCCCGGCTTTGGCTGCTAACTCAGTTATATTTGGCCATATCGGCTTTTTTTTCGATACTAACTGTTCATCACTTTAGCAAGAAACTCTGCATACTTAAGACCAAACCTATGGAGCGTGCTCATTCCAGAGTTCAGCTCGGTGGTGTCGGAAGTCGCTCATATCAGTTTGGTTGGGCAAACTGTGAAGTCAAGGTAATAATAGGCGTTCACCCGGACGTGCTTATTCGGTGTCTGACGTTCCGGGTCGTTGTTTCGTCTACCCATCTTCAGAGAGTGGAGTTATGTTCACTGCTCTCATTATATGCCACTCTAGGCCTTGTGTCTGTTGGATAGCCTGTCTGGCTGCGTCGGACCTGCATCCCACCGTAGCCGATGTCGCCATCGCCGCTCCCGCTAATCGGCCGGCCTTTCACCACCGCTTGTTCCATCCCCGTCCTCGTTGGAAGCAGAAATGACTGGCGGCCCCGATTGTTCTACGCCCTGGCAGTTGATTGAGCGCTCGGTTGATAACCAGACTTATTTTATCTGCCTTGACGTGTGATCCTCGCCTCAGCCCACGATTTCAACGGCGTCCAAGTTGAAGACGCGGCCTATCTGCGCAGCATGGATTGCCACCTTTGACTTTGGGTCCAAACTTCGTATAGCCAACTGATGCTCGTGCATTCACGCTTGCAGCTGTCGGTCGGTTTATCCAACATAGTTGAACATACCGCAGCTACACTGAAGTCGATAGATGACGGCCAACTTCTCCCGCTTAGTGATAGGGTCTTTTGGCCGCATCACTTGTTTAGGGATTGTCGAGGTAGGCCTGTTAGCAACTCCTATTCCGAGAGGCGTGATGTAGCGGCGATGGTGACATAGGCTACGGCGAGATGCGGGTCCGATGCAGCCAGACAGGCGATCCAACATGTACGAGGCAAAGAGTGGCAGAAAATGGGAGCAGTGAACATGACTCGACCGTCTCTGAAGATGGGTAGACCAAACAACTACCCGAAACGTCAGACACGTAATAAACACCTCTCGGTGAATGCCCCTTCTTCCTTTGACGTACCACGTGGGGATTTCATTTTCACCATTATTATCATATTACGCGCAAAAGGAGTACCTGTAGCAAGGGGCAGGGTGAGATGTTCAGTAATTCAACTCAATCCAACCAGTGTCTTCCAATCAAATCGCAAGTACTCTGCGACATTGGGAATGCGTTCCCCTGGGCCATGCAAATGACAGCTGGAAAAATTAAGCTCAACCGAGCAAGTGCGAAGTGTTTCGTGGGATGACTAGAGATTTATTGTAGATACCAATTCACACAAAAACACTCTCGACTGACTAGGACGTCCAAGTTATCCCACTATTTAGCCAGGGCTTTTAAGAGCACATATTTTTTCTAGCAAGGAAAATGCGTACAGTAGCCAACGTCATTCTGTGCCAATTCCCATGCCCCAGCCCACTTTCCGAGCCGTTCCGTCGTCTGGTACGGGGGGCGGACGCAGTGCCCGACATCGCCACACTTTAGACACGCATTCGCCCGCAGAATCTGTGTCCAGAGCAGTTAATTTGTTTGATTGGTTTAACTGCGAGTTTACCACCACTCACGTTTCTTCTATGTTTGCTTTTTCTAAAGCGATTTTTCCGCATTTGTCCATTGAACCCGTATTCTGTTTTGTCAGCATCAAATATAATTTTCGCCGTCTGAATTTCAACCGTTGCCTTTTACATGGACAGTAGCAACACTGCCGCTTGACCATTAACTTACCTGGAGATTGTCCGAAATTATTGCTCCTGAGAGTACACGCAAGGTCTCTCCGTGAGTTTGCACTAGATATTACCCAAATGCCTCGAAGAAAGACTCAGTTGCCGTTCAGTTTTCCTTATTTTTGACATATCCAATCAACGCTTCACAATGAGCCCGGGTCACAAACCACGTGGAACCCCGTGATTTTTTATATCTGCTAGCTCCATACCAGCAGTATGCGATATTTTGAAGTAACGAACTAGCCGGGTATAAGTGGTGCACGACATAAAAGTAACCAAATCCCGTAAAATACGCGTAGTAGTGGACTGTGTTTTTGGCCCAATGTGAGCAGAAGTGCTGTGAAGTTCCGTTCAAATATTTTTGCGTTAAAAACTCGAGTGTTAACTATGGTAAGTAGGCACTCACCGACAAGTTACAGGACTCACGCGTCCCGTTGTGTCTTGAGGCTCACTCTCGAGCCCCGCCAGCAGCCGTATAGCGGATAATGATATAGGCAGAATAACATGTTCGAAAAAGACTAGGGAGACTGGAAGGGCCATTTCTGGGTAGAGCGTTGTGCGTCTAATCAACAGGTCACGAGTTCGAGCCTCGGGTGTCACGACACCTGGCTGGCTGATGACGGCTACTAAGCCAGCGATGGTCATTGCAGTTTCCCTTGTCTTTGTCGTTCAGGTTATACTACCAGAGTATTTCTTTCCTGCCTTGTTTTACTGAGCTGAGCTGGGACCTATATTACTGCGACCATGTTCGCTTAAATACGACTTGCTTATGAAACTGCATCTAACCTTTACAAGCCAGAGAATAGTTATTCGAACCCCAAAATAGTGTTCTCGTAACAGTAATCAAGAACTCTTTTCAAAGTCTGTAGGTTGCATTGAATGGGCTAAATCCCTGCCCACAGTTTTCAGATATTACCGCTTAAACTTAATTCCCACAGCGTGACTGCTACTTTCTTCCCGCTCATAAAGCTGGCAGGTATTTAGTAGCATCGTAAAAACGATTTTACTTTCGGAGGAAACTAATCCTATTGGCAGGGGAGGATGGAGGGTCTTAAATTCCAGTTGTTCAATGCACCTGGAAAGAAGATGCTCTCAATATGAGTAACCATCTGGCGCACAGTTATTCCACATTCTTTGTACGCTTTAGTTGCAGCAGTCCGGGGTACGTTCCGGCGGTTCGGTCTACAGTGGGCGACCCGCATCTGTGGCAGCGGGCTACTCCGACCTCATATCGAGTACAACTAACACGATTCAGCTGTCGCGAGAGCTAGATAGGTTACATCGGGAACAGGAGAGCATGCGAAACCAGCTGGATTCGGCGGAACGCAGTACGCGTGGCTTCAAAACGGAAGCAGAAAACGCGCGCGCCGAGGTTACCCGATTGAAAGAGGAACTACAACAGCAGAAGGATATGCTCAGCGAATTACAGGAGAATCTGGAATCGCGTGAGGAGGAGATGGTGAGTCTTTTTAGTGTTCGAATCCATTTCTTACGGACGTTGAAGTCTAACCTTTTTAATGATAACCATTGTCAATGAAGACGATGGTCAAGGATAGAACGTCTCATGAATCAGTTATGTCATTAGTCTTGCGATTTAAATCTTTGTCATTCAACTCCAAACGCTACATGCCGACTTGCCAGCTAAAGCTTTGTCGGATGTGATCGGGGTGGTGCTCATTCGCGTATCAGTAGAGCGCTGATATTTAGCTTGATTTCAACGAGTGACTCAAATGGTAGAGCAGTTGGCTTGAATTCGAAGCTCTGGACAGCACATTCTGAATATGGAGACACGTTTGCTAGCAGGTGACTGAGCAAGAAATCATTTTTTTCAGCTCCCCTTGTGTTTGTGGGCAACAAGCCCTCCTCATTTATCATTCACCCCTTTGAGTCTGCTAGCGTGGGCTCCCGATTTCAGAATCAAGCACAATATAAACGTAACTCACGGACGTAAAGTTCACCTGAGGGATTTGTGCGTCATTTGTATACATCGAAATAATCCTACCTGAACGTAGGCTACAAATGTAAGGCCATTACAAAGCACGAGTGCCGCAGATGGGACAGGTTGTCGATCCTTGGCTAAGTTGTGGTCTGCCGTTGACCAATAGACCGTCCAATTCTGATCAAACAAACGAGCATTGATGGTGTTCTGGTAAGTGAGAAAGACATTGCGTTGTATTTGTGAGATACGCTTTTTACAATAAAATCTTTGAATAAGGCGAAAGCGAAACAATACGCAGAATTTACTGACTTCATGCAATTTCATGACCTCTTATTCATCTGCGTACGGTCATTGCCTATATTAGAAAGACGAAATAAAATTTCTAATTAAACGTCGACCTAGAGGGCGAAAATGTTCTTGGTAGACAAAGCAGTTAAATTTTGGCATGGTGATGGGGCAAGGGGGAGATTTAAGTAAGCAAGCCAGTTCAGATTACAGTGAGAGCATGCCAAGCGTGATTGCAACTAAACCGCGCGGGACAGCCGTTAGTCATGCAGGGAGGGGAGTGGGAGCACGGCAGGGGCATGATTATCGATCGTTACCACGGCAATGAGAGGTTGATCACATGATTCAGCTGCCGACAGTCCTGGTTTTCTTCTCCGTTTGCAGTGGCCTCTGCAAAGCGCAGAAGACGCCCAGTCGTCACCCGAAGTACGACCTTAAATGCAACCCTTGAGTCCACCGTAGGGCCAGTGTCCATCAGGTGCATCATAACTGAACTCTTGGGTACCTTATTATCCGCGCTTAACAGCCACTTCGGCATATGTTCAGCTGATCGAGTTACCAACTGCCTTTGCGTGCGCTCAATGTATTTGCATCCGCAACTACATTGGTTATTTAATAGATGTAATTTTTTTACTTCACTCCCGAATTACGCTACATTTGTTCCTGGCACAGTCAGAAAAAAACCGTTTGAAACACTAATTTTTGAAATCCAACCTTTTGAAAGACAAGCTGTGAATCATTTAAAAACCACCGAAAAATCAGTTAAGAACGTTAAATTCGTGCCACTGTAACATTAATCACCCGCTGAAATTTCGCTTCAAATGGGGCAATGCACAGTTTCTCCGTGAATGGAAGGGAAGGGAAGGCTGAGTAAGCTACATAAACCTCTGTAAAACACTACGGTCGACTTTTGAAAGTAGGTTCAGCGAAGTGGAATCAAAAAAGTATCGTTTTGCAAGCAAATGTCTGGACGAACTCTGTCTAAAAGGTGAAGAACAAATTGTCTAAGTAGATAATAAAAAAGGTGTTTAGAAACGGAATTTAAAAACCTGTAGTTCAAAACAGAGGATGCGTTTTCACTCTGCAGATAACCAGAAGGATAACCAAAAGGTAAAATTGAATTTGTATTCTTTTGTGCCCTATAAACAGGATTCTTGACAAAGTGGCTAAATTTGGGCTGTACGATAGGCTGATTTGTTGTGTCAGCGCAATAAGCTGCCAATTAGGCGCCGATTGAGGATTCTGGAAGACCCACCGGCACTGTAAGATACGTATGTAGCCGCTAGCCGGAGTGGATGATACTGCATGCAAAGCAACGAGATTACCGTAAGACAAGTAGCCTCGCCTGGCCACCCCTGGAGGGACCTGCTTACTGCGCATCCACCGAAGTCGTCTTATCTGGCATAAACATTTGCTTCTAGCCTAGCTCATTAGGCCGAAGATAGGTTTCACGGGTAAATGGTTATTTTAGCGCTGTTTGTTTCAACGTTCTCTCAGTTTCACCGATTATTTCGCGTCCTCCTCTCCACAAAGTGGAGCAAACTTATTCAGACTGCGAATGGCAGGCACAGTATCCGCCTACTGTGCTTATTCTTAAAGTACTCATTTTGTGGAAAGGGAATTTTTGGTAATTTTGCGTTATCTCACTACTCTGCATATTTTTGTTGCAAATTCTGCATCTTAAGTAGTGCGCGCTAATTTAGAAACCTAAAGTTTGACACATGACCTTGAGAAAGTTGTATAAATCGACTAGAGGTTTTCAAACCTCACTCTCCAGGTACCAACTCATCGGATTACTCATCAAAAGTATACTAAAATTACTTGAAATGCACATTTTGTGGCTAGGCGTATACTCTCATCCTATTTCCGCTTACTTTCGATAAATGGAAATAATATGTACCAAAAAGATAATTGCGACGGAAACTATGCGGGGCAGCATTTAACCAGGAATATTGCGTTTCTTCTTTAGCTATGCACGAAAACAGCATAGTGAGCTCATATTTCAAGTTTAGCAGACGCCGATGGCTTTTATATTCTGAAAATAAAAGCTGCGGGGACAGCACTTACACCAATAGTTATATGATCTTCGGATGCAGATTCTTCTGCGGAATCTTTCTGTCCTGGGCGGGAGTTTTAGGGCTTTGAAAAGGTTCACCGTGTAGATACGATCTTTCAAAGTCTACTGAGCACGGGACTTTAGTGGATTTTGTCTTAAAGATCAGAAAATCAGGCCCCAGGAAGCAGGCGTAGATGTACTTTAGGAGCTAGCTGAGTTTTCAGCTGCTTCGTAGAAGTATGCGGACGCCGAGGCCCCATGTAAACATTTATTCCAAGTGACCGTACTTGAACGCTTACCAGTTCTGAGCTGTGTCACTTACCCGTGCATTTGAAGAATTTACTAACTCTTCTGATGCCGCACAGATTTGAATAATTTATTTCACGCATTTGTGAAAACCTCGGCAGCCTCGGTGAGATTTTAATCCACGCCAGCAAGGAGAAGGCTTTAGTACAACCAACGCCCGAGTCAACTGAGCTACGAGCCCCCACCGGGAACTGTGAGCTTCATCACACTTGGGTCAATTTACCCGCACAGTATACTGCAAGTATTGAATCCACCAATTCTGTTATAGTAAACTGACTACCCCAAGCAGTATTTCATAAGCAATCAATCTAGAATCCACCAGATGACGACCAGGCACAATTAATTAGATGAGGATGCTGGCAGCTTTTAATAATTCATGTGATCCACTTGTGAAAAACTCGGTGGCCTCAGTGGGATTTGAACACACGCCAGTACAGAAAACGCTCTAGCTAACTGAGCTACTCATGTTCGTCTCAAGAAGATTGTGCGCAACCCAGTTATCCTACTGTAGATGTTTAAAGTTTGGGACTGTGAATGTTCTTTCTCTAGGAAAATTGCTCAGGGTGGCTAGATGAGAAGACTATTATGCGAAGAACATAGGGAGGCACTAGTGCTGTACATAACTGGGCTCAAACTATGGGCATTCCGTTGGTTTTTATTCGTGTGTAATTACAAACTGCCGGGCATTGTTAGATAAAATGTGCCTGATTCCATTAGATGAATTCCGAGTCTAGTTTTCCCCTCAACCATATCTTGTCGAATTCTACGTAGGAGACACTGAGGCTGTTAGAGTCAGTAGTAAGGTGAATCACAAGTGGTATCATTGGTACACACCCTTTTGGGCGCGTGCTTCATCACATAAATCACGTCCCGTGACGTGCCAGAAATGTTTGGTACCGCTTCTAGATGCTAGAGAAGCGATTACATATTATCCAGGTCCAAATTGGTTACGCCATTTTTCTCAATTTGCTTCTTGCTTTTCCCCCGAAAAATAAGTATTTACTGTCCTTCAGTCAAAGCGGACGAAATTTGAAACAGAAAAACTCAAGAAACAGCAGCAGGACCTGACAAATCAGATTGCAAATCTACAGAAACAAGTCTCTGCCAAGGAGAATTTGGTGAGTCCGAAGGAGCATTTATTTTCCATTTTTGAATAATTCTTATCATAAATCCGTCCTGGAGACAAAAATTAGAAATTGTGGATTGTCCGGACATTCACAAGTAGAGTATCAAAGGAAAAATGTTGAGTGTTTGATTTCTAATCAACAGGTTTCGAGCATGGCCTCGGTTGGTGCACCACCTAGGTTTGTACATGGCTAGCTAACAACGGCTTATGTGATATAAATGGCTACTCCAGATTCCCTTGTCTTTTTCGGTACTCTTATTTTTACCATAATACGAGCCGCTATGTGTATGCTGGCGGGACTTGGGAATGAGCCCTAAGGCAGAGCAGGACGAGTGAGTTCCGTAACCGATCGGTGAGCACCCATCCATCAGTACTAGTATGGTTAACGATGGTATGGTAAACGATCGGTCTGCCCACCTTCGGAAAGGCAATATTCCAGTTTGATAAATTCTTTCCGAAAAGATTTTTGCCCGGTCTCTACTGTAGGAGATAGAGATCAGATCGATTTTTCGTGTTTGACCTATAAATGCGTACCTGTCCGTGGGCACCTTTTTTTCCCAGGTGTCACTGCAGTCTGACTCTCAAACCACCAATCGGCACTCAATACAAACGCACATTTGGCTGCCTGTGAGATCTGAATGCGCTTGTCAGCTGGAAACCTTCCAAGGCCCGGCGTTGAGTGTAGCTTAATCGCCTTAGGCTCAGATCACAAATGCTGCAGAGGAGCCACACGTAAAAGGCTTCGAGGATCACGCTTCCCACTTACATGAGAGATTTCGTTTATGAGCACATGTTGTACAAATCATCTGGATAAACTCGTATGGTCACATGAGTATGAATGGGAACTGTCGCATTTCCAGGTAGCTGTGGGTCTACACAACAACACCAGTATTCACATAGTGGCTGCAATCAGGAATCGCGGAGCTTTTGCCATCAAATACAGTGAATTTAAATGGCTATTTCTTATTTATTCGCTGGAATTATTAAGTGATACCTCAATCTAAGACTGCACACACGATGTCCTAACTTCGAGGCGGTTGGGCCTCGAGCAACAGTCCCAGCACCGCACTGACGCTACAGGCATAGGGTACACCAGTGTATGGGGCAAAGCAATTCGGTACTGGGCTTTGGTTGGAAAATAACAATTGATGTAGACGAAGAAGAGGTTAAATTTCGCATGGATCTTCCCACCGCTCTCCGATTTATTGCTCTGCGAATGGGCCGGCAGCGAGTAACCTCTTAGGATGTGGCTTAGCAGACTGGAATAAAACAGCTCTTGCTCATAGGTCGAAGAGCGTGCTAAGGTTTCTGGTTTGTCCGAAGGCTTGCGCGTTTGTGCCGAAAATTTTGAAGCAAAAGACATGGAATAGAAACATTTTATGCTACGATTCCAAAGCATTCTCTAAAATCATAAACTAGCAAAGAAACAGCCTCCGTCCGCGGTGACGCCCCACTCGTAAAACCCCTATCACCAACATTCCCGTTTCATACTAAGGGGACTTACATAGCCTATGGTTGCCGAAATATCTTCTGCAAGCAGAAAGGCGTCACTGAGACTTGATAGCTTTCAGGCCTATATTCGGTGCCCGTAAACCGGACTTATACCAAAATATATATTAACAAATACCCATCCTCAAAAGATGGTAAATTGTTTGTGTATTTTGCTTTGCTGAACTTTTACTTGGCACGTTAAAATATTAAAGGAGTTGCCGATATAGCCACGGATAAAGTGACAGAATTGATTCGGGGCTTTCCGGCCTTCACTGGGTCATCAATAGCTGCGGCAACCATTTTTTTCCTAGAGGGTGATCGGGGTTATTGGTGACGGAAAGAAGGCAAAATAAACCCGAAGCAATTCAGCCGTCATGCCCTCTATTATCTTCCCTTGGCTGAGTTCTATCTGGCTGGCGGTGATTGTCAGTCCATGACCACCCATACGGTGTTAGGGAATATGTTTATTTTCATTCGTTGATGGACGCTCACCAATCGTTAGAGGAACTCGATCGTATCGCTCTGTCTTGGGCTAATTCTCGAGCCTCGCCTGCAGCCGCATAGTGGCTAGTAGTAAATTAGTAGTAGTAGTAGTAGTAGTAGTAGTAGTAGTAGTAGTAGTAGTAGTAGTAGTAGTTGTAGTAGTAGTAGTAGTAGTAGTAGTAGTAGTAGTAGTAGTAGTAGTAGTAGTAGTATTAGTGGTAGTAGTAGTAGTAGTAGTAGTAGTAGTAGTAGTAGTAGTAGTAGTAGTAGTAGTAGTAGTAGTAGTAGTAGTAGTAGTAGTAGTAGTAGTAGTAGTAGTAGTAGTAGCGGCAGATTATCAATGCCGACGAAGACCAGGAAGACTTAAATGACCATTTTCTGGCTTATTAGTCGTCATCAGCCAGTCATACCCAACCCCAAGTGGTACAAAGCCCGAGGTTCGTACCCGCGACTTGTTGATCTAAGTTCAACCCTCTAACTATTGAGCCACGGTTATTATCGTGTTAATTGTACGGTTTAGGTCTTTGGGAGGGCTAGGTTAAAATTAAGATTGTAGTTTAGTTTTATCTTAGAGGGATTGTTAGCGTAAAGACACGGGTATATTTATCTGTCCTGAAATTTACTGTAAGGCTATATATTTAAGGCGGGCGGAACGATTCCTATTCCTGTGTCCTGTTGATGCGTCCACAGAAAGCAATCCCTACTGAACATTTTTCCGAGTCCATAGGCATCCCATTAATACCAAAATGCCGGAACACGTGGATGCATGATTTTTTGGTGATCCGCTATCAAACTTCCTAAAAACTACCCTGCTAACTACTTCACGCTCGAATTCTGAACCCGCTTAAAAGCAGTCACCGATTAACGGCAAATGCAGTTGAATTTCAAAGTGACCAAAAGTCAGGAGGTTTATCAAACGCATTTGTTTAAAATTGATCGTGGGAGTGTGTTTTCATAGACTGGTCTTCATTTGTCTTATGATTGTGGTGTATAGCAAAATGCCTCTATCCTTAATTTTCGTACGGCCAAAATGCGCTCCATTTAACTCAGTAAATGGTACCGAATACCTTTTCCCAATTGTCTGACCTACCTTCACGTGCAGCTTAACGTTTCCGTGGTTCAGATCCATGACAGATCCAGCTAAGTACTCCACAAAGCCGACCGGCTTGTATTGCTCACCGTTTTAAATGACAGACAGACAGCGTTTACGGGTAAAAGACTATTTTTGACGAATTTGCTACGAATTGTCTGTTGTCTTACGAAGGCCGTCCGCATGCATGCACGCTGTACTCACGAAACGAAATTTGATCATCTGACCTCCTTTTGCCAATTTTTTCCGGTATTTTTTCATGTCCACCCGGGGTTTCACTACCTACCGTTCTGCGCCGCCAGTTAGAACAGCCATTCTCTGTAACTCGCCACATTAACTATTCGTGTGCGGTTACACACCTTCTGTCCCCCCGCCTCTTTACCATCTCACCCAGCCTAGCCGTACCAGCTAGTGCTTTGAAGTTCGCATTTCCACGAGCAATCGGCCAAGATTTATGGGCCGGCATTTTTGCTCACTGGCTGCCGAACTTTTAAATGGTCTGGCACACACGCACGTACGTGCGCAAGCCCTTCCTGATGATTGCGCAGGTCCTGCGTGTTCCACGTTTGTCAGGCGCTTTCATCCGATTTCGCTGATAAAGTCTATCACCCCGAATGTGGTGACTACCTTATCAGATGGCTCTTCGTCCAAGAGTTATGACTGTGGTCGCCACCCTCCGGACCGCGGTCTATGGTATATGGTTTTAATAAATGCAACCTCAAACCACAATGCAGACAAAATTGCTTCTTCTACCGCTATCTTAAACAGCTGGAATTTGACATCTGAGGTCTTTTGCGGTTTGAGTTGACCTAAACTGTTTGGCCATACATTATAGAGGGGAAACAAATCATGTGAGGACGTGGTAGGCAGAGGGAGTAGTGACTTTCAACTTTAAATACGTCGGGGTTAGGATGCTGATAACTCTGGACATAGCAAGCACAACACCGTCTTTCGAATTGAGGCTGCTTGCAGCTTTATCTCAATCTTTAGAAAGTGTTTGTGGACCCGATGCGATATCATCAACGCCACAGAAATCCGTGTGTACAAGGTATCCGTTTTGTCAGTTCTCTGCGATTATGGGGTGAAGTAACTTGACCTGATTTCAAGTGAGACAGTCCGTACTCGCTGCCACACCGTGAGAATAATTCACGCGATTGAAGGAAGTCAACTGAGGTGTTTTGGGCGCATTCGCCATCCGTCGCGTGGGCTCGGTGCTGTTGCCCTGAAACTCTGCGCCAGTTACCTGGAGACGTCGAAGGCGACGTAAACTCTACACCTTGGTAGATACATGCCAATGAAAGTAATTTCTGAACCTTCTATGTTCAATTTGCGTCATTGGAGGAGCGTGTCGAGCACTTTAAGTCCGATGCTGCAGCTCGTCGCGACTGAATAGGTAAAAGTCATGACATCCTTGACGTCGGTGAAGTCAGGCACGATCACAGATCTACGAACTATACATAAGTAAAAACTCAATTAGTAGGCAGACTCCACTTTGACTTATCGGTGCCAAGGATAGCTCACTGAAGCAAACCCCTTCATGACAACAGTTAAGTCCATCTTTGCTTAAGGAAATATACTAAATGCTAAGTGGAAGTTGTTCAACCTTAACGCTATTGGCTTTTGGGTAATCCTGTCATATTTTACGAACCAAGGCCTTCACAAATTGAAGTACAATGTTTAGCAATTTTTATGTGATCTGGTCCCTAAGCTGACCCATTTTTTGTTTTTCAGCCCTCTGCAATAATTAATGTTTCCATCTTTTCATTTAACTTATTACACCAGCTTTTTTCACGCATCCTAAGAGTAGAGGGTCACCTCATTTGCCCTCAGCTTCTAACATTCTTCTATATTTTGTTTGCTATTTCGAACAATTAGATACTTTCCGTTATGTTGTATTTCTATACCGATATAACGTCCTCTTCTACAAATCTGGAAGCTAAAACCAGCGGGTGGTATCGAAGAAAAACTGAATTCTTTCATGGCATTGTTTGATATCGATAAATTTCAGCCCTAATTTTAAGGATTGTTTAGGGATTACACGCCCTCATAGACACCTTTGAGAAAACGTTCTTGTCCATGAGAGAAGAGCAAATGCGATTCCCAGGTGGTAAGTCAGAAAAAGAAGAAGAAGAAGAAGAAGAAGAAGAAGAAGAAGAAGAAGAAGAAAAAGCAGAAAGGGCGTTCGCCAGGAGATGTTTATGGTTTGTCTGACGTTTCGGATAGTTATTCGTGCATCCGCCTTCAGAGACTCGAAAGTCATGCGCACAGCTCTCATTAAATGCCGCTTTTTGCATTGTGCCTAGTCTGTCAATATTGGCTGTGCGCTGCGTCCTCTTGTATCGCCGTTGCCGCCACCCTCGCCGATCTCCTGTGGTACCGCGTCGGCTTGGATCCCACTATGGCGTGTTTCATCCCGGCCGCCGTCACCCCGTGACTGTCTCCTGGCAGGAAAGTTCGTAAAACCAGATAAGGGGGCAGGCAAATCAATGTGGCGGTTGACTAAGCCGTCAGCAGACATCCAGGTTTATTTTATCTGCCTTGACGTGTGATATTCGCCTTGGCCCACAATTTCAGCGGCGTCAAATTGCGAAATAGGCCCAATCTTCGTAGCATGGGTTGCTACCTCTGATTTTGGGTTCAGCCTTCGTACGCCCCTTCTGCTTCTGCTTCTGCTTCTTCTTCTTCTTCTTCTTCTTCTTCTTCTTCTTCTTCTTCTTCTTTTTCTTCTTCTTCTTCTTCTTTTCTTCTTCTTTCTTCTTCTTCTTCTTCTTCTTCTTCTTCTGAGATTTATCTGTAGAGCTGATACTGCATGCCTGCTGTTTGAGAAGAATATTATAAACAAACCCAGTAGTCAGGTAATGACATTAACTGATTCTCTCGATGCTAAATTATGACTACAACTTCATATTTTAAGATGCGACGGCGCAGTGAAGACTTGCTGAAGTCACCCAAGATAATGATAGTGAGAGGGTTGTCAAGGGGTATGCAAAACTGTTTCTGGCGGCCAAGCATAATCATAATCACAGGGTCTAGCACATCATAAAACCGATTTTCATTCATCAGTGTCGCGCCATCTGGCATTCTTTTTCGGGTACGGATTCATACATAAATGAGCGCACACAAATCCATCGGCTTCTTTCAGAAAAAAAGCGGGCTGACCAGGCAACCTTCTGTTAGGTCGAATTCAGTCAAGGCTTGATAACAAAGGTTAAAATAAAGATGCTGGTAAACTGGTGTGTTGTTCAATCTGCTCATACGTCGCTTTTTATCGTTTTCTAGACTCTACAGTCAACGAGGGAGGGAGGGAAAGAGAGAGAGAGAGAGAGAGAGAGAGAGAGAGAGAGAGAGAGAGAGAGAGAGAGAGAGAGAGAGAGAGAGAGAGAGAATGACGGAGATATAGGTGCTCTTGCCAGCTGAAGTACGTTAAACATTTTGGTAACTTGGTCTTCATTAGCACTAAGGATAACTTAGAATCAGAAGGGCCGTTAGGGTATGACAAGTGACGGTCGTCAAAAAAGCCAGAAACAACCGTTCCGGACTCCCTTGTATTTGTTTTTCGTCTGTCTTCAATTAATGATCTCACGTCTTTATGTGGTTCAAAACATTATCGTAATAATTTAAATGATCGATGAACGCTGATCCCATCCAACTTAGAGTACCCGCAGGAATTCTGATCGTAACTTCTGTGTGGGAGATTGTAACGCAAAGGTCGTTGACTGACTTAATATGATTCACATTTCAGGTCTTTTAGACCTGTGATTGGATAGCAATATCCAATGAAGGTACACAAACCAGACATGCTTATTTTAGCCTGGCTTGCATTTGTCGATAAAAATAACTTCCACCATAAATCATTTTACCCGTGTTAGTTCATAATACGTGCATTGTACACCAGCGCATGTTCTCAGCAGAATTCATTTTTTCATGTCTCTCACATAACGTGTAGATTGAAAAACTGACCAATCAATTGAAAATTGCTCAAGAAAAGTGCGCAGACACGGAACGGCGCCTAATGGAGGCAACCAAACGGCTCGATTCCTTGGACTCACAGGTTTGCTCTTGACAAAACTAAGTGAATATATCACTTGCTGTTTGTATCCATTTGGGTGTTTGAATCCCACTTAGCGTTTGCATAACAAAAAGATAAATAGACCGTCATCGAAGTTTTAAGATTACTTGGACACAGAGGACAATTTTATCTGAAGGTAATCGAAGATCTTTCTTTGGAAACTGCTTTAAGTCAGTTCCTTGCCGCACTTTTGTTGTACGTCCGGCGAAGAGCTAAGGAACGGATCAAGAGCATGTACAACATAAACCATTTTGTTTTTGTATGTTATCTTTTGACCTGCTTTGGGAAAAACTCGGTGGCCTCGGTGGGATTCAAACCCGTGCCAGCAAATGAAATGTTTTAGTACAGTCAACGTTAGCCAACTGAGGCACGAGGCCCTCACCAGGAGCCCCGAGTAAAATAACACCTGCGTGAAATCACTCGCCCAGCCTACTGTAACGTATGGACTCCACCATTTCTGATACAGAAAGCTGAGTGCCCAAGACGTATTTTCTAAGCAAGCAATCTAGAATCCACTTGATGACTACCACGTACAGTTAATTAGTAGGGGATTTTCGTAGCTTTGGATAATTCGTTTGACCCACTTTGAAAAACTCGGTGGCCTCGGTGGAATTCAAACCCACGGCAGCAAGGGCGAGGCTTAGTACAGTCAACACTCCAGCCAAGTGAACTGAGAGCCCCCCCCGGGAGCCGTGAGTTTAATCACACTTGAGTCAAGTTACCCGCCAAGCCTGATACAGAAAACTGACCGCCCAATCGAGAATCCACCTGATGACTATCGGACTCAGTTGATTAGCAGGAACGTTTACCTACGACAGCACGGCGTCGGTCGCGTATGAAGCAAGAGTCGCTCCAGCCTAACCAAAAATGTCATGTATAAAAGTTTACCATTCTACAGACATTTGTTTCACCAAACTGCAGTCTATTCACAAGGCTGTCCTGTGCTTTGGTTTACGTTGGCCGGTGCGTTGTCGTGGGCGTTCTGGTCTGTGCGCGTCTGTATATATATATATATGTATGTATATATGTGGTGATGATGATGATGAGGATGGATGATGATGATGGTGGTGGTGGTGGTGGTGGTGGTGGGATGATGATGTGGTGGTGGTCGTGGTGGATGGTGGTGGTGGGATGATGGATGATGGTGGTGGTGGTGGTGATGTGGTGATGTGTGTGTGGTGGTGATGATGTGTGGTGTGGTGGTGATGTGTGTGTGTGTGTGTGTGTGTGTGGTGTGTGGTGTGATGATGATGATGGTGGTGTGGTGTGGTGATGATGATGTGGTGATGATGATGATGATGGTGTGTGTGGGGAGATGGTGATGATGATGATGATGATGATGATGATGATGATGATGATGATGATGATGATGATGATGATGATGGATGGTGATGATGATGATGATGATGATGATGATGGGAGGAGGAAGGGGAGGAAGGAAGGACAAGGAAGGGGAAGGAGGGGAGGAGGAAGGAAGGGAAGGGAAGGAAGGAGGAAGGAAGGAAGGACAATGATGATGAATGATGTTGTTATTGATGATAATGTGATGATGATAATGGAGTAATGATGGTAAATAAAGGAAGGAAGGGAAGGGAAGGAAGGAAAGAAAAGGAAGGATAAGGAAGGAAGGAAGGAAGGAGACAATGATAATGTGTGTGTGTGGTGATGATGATGATGATGATGTGTGTGTGTGATGATGATGATTAATGATGATGATGATGATGATGATGCCATCCTCCCTCCTTCCTTCCTCCTCCTCCTCAGGTCTTTTCAGGACAGGATCTCGGGGTCAGGTCAGGTCAGGTCAACGGAAACCTACTGATTCTATTACAGTTTTTATACTTTTAATCTCGAAAATGAACACACGTATGCCCTTAGCAGGAAAACGGAGGCGGATCTACCTAACCAATTACAGTTAAAAGTGGCCCTTCTAGGTTTTTGCATGTTCAAAAGCCATAGAAAATGCGACATCGGGGAAGTAGTTAGGAAGAAGTGAAGCCGATTGCTTAAACTGAAGCTTTGTTCCTTTGATCCTTCTGAGTGATATACTAGTCCGTTATTAGACACGGCAAAATAAGAGGTAACGGACTGGTATGGGATTCAATATTTTATGATATCCTTATTTAGACAACGCGAACCTGTCAGTTGAAAGGATCTGGAGGCATGATATAGATGTAATAGGCCTGTCGGCCACTAAGCTGCTCAGAATCTAGTCATAACCACCGATGCCGGTAAGCAGGACGATAACTGCTTGCCTCGTGCGCCTCAGAGCTGTCAGCGGCGCAGATATCGAGTGCATGTCTCCCTATGATTTTCCTGATATTTAACACGCTATTGAGCTACGTTCGGGAGGAAAGGTTATAGTCTCTGTTATATAACTGCGATTTCTACTGTCCTGAATTTCCAGATCGAATATCTTTGGGAGAAACCACTGTGTAGTAAGTTTTATAGCGGCTCTTACCCTCCGATGAACATGGCAAGTTAGCTTGTGGATCATTCAGTGCTACAAAGTACTTTCGGAGAGAGAGAGAGAGAGAGAGAGAGAGAGAGAGAGAGAGAGAGAGGAGAGAGAGAGAGAGAGAGAGAGAGAGAGAGAGAGAGAGAGAGAGAGAGAGAGAGAGAGGAGAGAGAGAGAGAGAGAGAGAGAGAGAGAGAGAGAGAGAGAGAGAGAGAGAGAGAGAGAGAGAGAGAGAGAGAGAGAGAGAGAGAGAGAGAGAGAGAGAGAGAGAGAGAGAGCAGGAGAGAGAGAGAGAGAGAGAGAGAGAGAGAGAGAGAGAGAGAGAGAGAGAGAGAGAGAGAGAGAGAGAGAGAGAGAGAGAGAGAGAGAGAGAGAGAGAGAGAGAGAGAGAGAGAGAGAGAGAGAGAGAGAGAGAGAGAGAGAGAGAGAGAGAGAGAGAGAGAGAGAGAGAGAGAGAGAGAGAGAGAGAGAGAGAAAGAAAGAGACTTTATTCTGAAAGTATCATTTCAATATTTTCCTAAACAAGGCCTTCATTCAATGCGGACAAAATTCGTACGCATAGGAAAGCACCGGAAGAAAACCGAAAGCTGCAAATGTCGGCATCCTGAACGGTCGTCCTTAAATGCATCGGAATATGACACCAGCCTTTCTTCAAACCCGTGCAGGCGTCGCTTGCAAACGAGCTTCTTATCGTAGTTAATGTAAACAAAGAGTCGTAAATAGCATGGGCCAGCCCATGTACCTATAAAATAATTCACATGCGAATGGAGGATAAAAATGGCGGCTCAACTTCAAAAGCCCACCGATGGACACGTTTTGAAGTATCCCGGTACTGCGGCTGGTTCGGCGCTAAATCTCAGTGGTTGTACCTAAAAATAGCGCTCCTGACCTAAACCCAAAAAACCAACCCTCCTATCATCACACTTATCCTTCGTAACGCTAGCATTAACACCAACCCCTCGCAGTTTTCCGCCAGGCCAATATCTAATAAGTGGGCGACTCATATTCATGATCCATCTTACATAGCTGTTGACTTACCTGGGAAGGCCAATTTAGTACAAAAATACCTATCCCTTCAGCTCTTTGCTGGGCCGTCTTCAATTTCGCTCACACACAGTCCTTCTCCCAACTCATAATTTGGCTGTTTTAGTTCAATCAGCTCACTCAAAAGTTGAATCAGACCATAAAGGAGTCCGACGATCAGACACAGGTCATTCAGACACGCCAACTGAGGCCAAAGCAAAGCCACAGCAAACGGGCGGGACCTCCATTCGGCCAAACGGCAAAACCGCCGCGATGAACCCAGTCGTTTCAGATCAAGCAACAGTTGTCTGGTCAGGAACAGGCCGCAGCGGCCAGAGGCAGCGGATGCACTGAAGAAACTCTGGAGGGCGTGACCGCCCGCTCAGCTCGGACTCACTCCCTGGAGGTGGGGTGTCGTCGGAGAGACGTGGGCGCAGGCGGAATCGATAGTGCGTGGTGAAGGCAGCGTGAAGCGGTGCTCGCGTGGACTTGCAGGCTCTGAGCTGTGGTTTCCGGCCTGGTTTTGGGGCCGAGGCAGCGGTTTTGCAGGCGTGGTAGGCCAGCGGAGGTGACCAGTTTACTCGGGCGGGCTGGTTGTGCCGCATCCCGGGGCTCCGGTTCGACTTCACCGGCGGGTTGCCGCTGACGGTCGGTGTCAGTTGGTGCATCGAGAGGGATTCTCGCGAACGGGTTTGGAATAAGCGCATGCAGGTCGCCTTTGTGCCGAATCGCTCGTCATGCCGTACCGCTGGTTGGCGGGCATTCTGGGCTGGTGGGGATGGTGCGAACGGGTCGAATGAATGAGATGTTTTCAAGCCTGGTGTCGGTTCTCGCGATCATCGCTCGGGGATCTGTAAATGAGGATGATGGTGGGACGGGCGTCTGGTGCTATGGGACGAATAGCGGTGGATGTTTATGAATGTTGTATGGGAAGACGACTGATATCCGTTCTCCAAGTGTTGTGAAGTAAATGGTGTAATGGAGATGGTACGATTAAACGGGATTGCTGAAGGTTTGCCAGAAATATGGGCATCATAGTGGAATGGTTCGATCGGGTTTGTCATTCGTGAAACAACTTCGCATGGATGTTGGTGGCAACATCGTTCACTCCCCTCGGGACTCAAGATGGGATGCTAAGCACAAAATAGTACTTGCTGGTTCAAACGATATGCGGAAGTACGTCAGGGATCCTGTATATGAACAGAGTGTAAGCTCGTTTTCTTTAGCCAGAGATTAATCAAACGAATTAATCAGTCCGAGTGTCTGGGATTTCAGAGGTGAGCGATTCGAAGACAGCAGAGAATCCTCTGAGTCGGTGGTGGCTAAAGAACGACACGGGATACCTGGGTTCAAGTGGATGTGGTGGTGAAATCGCATGGTATGATGTAAAACAATGCCTGGCAGTTATTAATGTGCGATAGGGCCGCGGTTCTTCATCCATTGATGGCTGGTCTGGCTCATCCCGCTGCTGGGTTCAAGGTATCGGTGTTGGTTCAGTTCTTCCGTTATTTAAATTATTATCATGGTTTATAATGTGAAGGCATTTTTGAGGCTGGTGCCAAAACGGTAACCGACCTCAGTTCATCCGTCAGAGCCTGAACTGTTCTGGAGAAAGTGAATAAATGATGAGATCACTATATAATTCAATCAGCTCATTGTCACTCAAGTAAAGCCTGATGGTTTGGGTTGGTCACGATGCTAACAATGACGGAAGGAGGACAATGGTTGGTCCCGCCAACTCATTTCCTCGTTGAAACTGACTGAAATGGCTCTTCAGGCGGAGTTGACGGTGCAATCCGTGGGACCCAGGAACTCCGCCAGTGAAACATATGCCTCGGGGTTCGGGAGGCTGGTCTTGTGTTGGCGTTGAATCATTGTACTTTGTCAAACCATTGAGCTCTTCAGCCCTCTGGTACTATCATCTCAAACATGGTAAAGGGAAGGTAGAATGGGCATCGATACCGATCCAACAATGTTTGCCAGACTTTGGTGCTAGCCAGATGCCTATTCTGTCAGCCCCAAGTAGTTCCTTGCTGGGTCGGTGCCGTGGTTGGAAAATTCAGTTCATCATGCATCATGTGAATTATGTATACAGTTCCATAGAACTTCCTTCATGGTAAGGGAACAGATCGCTAGGACAGAGATGCTCCTGAGATTCAGGTGCTCATGCATGAGTGCTTGAAGGCAGAACAGAATTCTTATAGTGTCATGAGACATATAAGGAACGTGCCAGTCTTGCTGAATGGGGTTTAACCATTGATTGATTTGGGCTTGTTGAGCTCAGGCTCCTGTTTCATGACAGGAACAAGACATTCGAATAATCTTGGATTTCCTGAATTGTTGGGATTCAATGGACGACTCTGTGTTCAGAATAATTTGGTGATTCCATGAAGATAATTCATGCAACATCTTCAAAGTCTAAGAATGATTTAAAAAAATCCCAAAAGACACGAAAGTGCAAATGTTGAATGTGCTCCAGGTTTGTGTCTTTCCTGAGGATTTCATGCCATCATTTTCTAGCACTAGAACAAAGCATAATTCTTTCTGGCTGCGGAGTGGATTCGCTCAAACCCCCTCAGTGACATTAGCAAGCAAAAGCATCCATACTACCGTCAGAAACCAGCCATGAGCATCGAAGTCATTCGACACTTATGTTATGACCTATCGCTCCCCATTCCATACTAAATGCCCATCAAACAGAGCACTAGAGGTAGTGATTCCTTTCATTGATGTTGGGTCTTCCATTGAGAACCTCCGTGCGTGCATGGTGATGACATAGGACACAAACAGAAAATCCATAAGAGTATTCAAGGTCTTCCTACACACCCATCTATCACCCTCATGCCGTCTGTCCATTGCGTACTTCACCCTGTGATATTCCCATTCCAATACAGAAAATATGCTGTCCCTCATCCTCCCCAAGTAACCAGTGGGTTGGCGGAATCTTTCTCATTCAGTGACATGTATAATCAAGGATGCGTTAAAATAAATCACTCCATTCTGATAATTCACCATCAACAATTTTGCATGAACCCTCCAGGCGACTTTGAGATCTCATCCATTCCTCAACATTATTAAACAGTAAAGGACTCCAAGAATCTGGACCTGGCTGACACAAAATATTGATCTGGTTTCCATCATCTTCCTAAAATTCTCCCTCCATCCGTTTAAAACTAGACTGTACCTGCCCTTGCAACAGATTCAAGCCTTCATCCAGAACCTCACAGGCAAACCATGCAATTGCCTGAAAGTGAGTCGTCAGGTCAAAACACCATTTCTGTTGGGTCCCAAACTCATCCAGGACAGTGCCATTCAGACCATGCCTGATGTACTATTTCCTTTGTTTTCGGCGGAAACTCAGATGGTTGTGAAAAAAAAGAAAGAATCAAATGAAAATGCGGTGGCTTGCTGAACCTTGACTGTTTGTGTTTAGGCCAAAATTCCAATTATGCCGTTGGGATCAACTATGCCTCGAAACTGAACAGACCTGTCATCGGCCATGGTCTTGGTGTGCATCTGTGCTGAGGTAATTCACCTCAGAATCATTATCATTATAGTGCATATAGGTTTCATAGAAATTGGAATACCACTGGATGCATTCCTCCAGTGCAGAGTCCTGATTCACCCCTCCACTTTTCTGTCCTGACTGCTCCGAGTTGTGCTGAGTCTGAAGATATGTCTTTCAGGGTTTATTTCCCCTCCTTTTCACTGAGAACTACCTTTCAAACCAACGTTTGCCATGTGTGTGTTTGATGGTCATCATTTCAGTGATGTATTCATTGCTGTCGTTTAAAGTCAGTGCGATGGAACTATGGACGTTTCAGAAAACAAGCATCATCATTCTTTGGGCGTGTTGAATGCTTCTTCCTTTCAAACTCTGCATGGCTGTGTTTCCACGTTATACAAACTCTTTTGAGGGAAGATGGTCAAACAAACAGGGACATGACAAAAGAATGAGAACTTAACAAATAGGAGTTACATGAAATCTTCAAATCTGGTGCATGATAGCTAGGGTTTTGATACAGTGGTTTACAGTAAATACCTCGGTTTGTCGGTGATGTGCATACTGAAATTAACATTAACGGAACAATGGACACCGAGGACTCCGGTGACAGGATTTTGACTTTGCAATTAAATTTGAACACTATCTGGGAATTAAACAACCAACCAGGTGCCATTAGGGCATGGAGTAGAAAGAATGAGGCATTGATTTGTTTTCACGGCTCATGATCGTCAATTCGGTCATACCCCGCTCAGGGTTGCTGTGAGGGCTGAAGTCTGTCCTGTTCAGTTGAAGTTCAAACGGTTCCATTATCAGGTATTGTATATTTCTGTCATGACCATGTATCCATAGTGACATATTATAGCCATGTAAATGGCATATATGTGCCTATGTGCTGTGGCAGCTGTGTTGGACTGGAAGGGCTGGGAACCGTGGGTGATTGAGTTAGTCAGTCCTGATGGTGCATGGGCAGAACTTGTGCAGATGACTGTCTAGAATAGGTGTGTGGATGGGGATGTGTGAGTCATAGACAGGCTGCTCGTGCCATCTCAGCTAAGTATGGGTGTGCGGTGTTTGGGTGGCATGGGTTCTTTGGATGAATAGGTGGGAGACATGTCTGTAGACCCATCAGTGCATGGTGGCAGTCAGGACAGGCCAGGCTAAAAGCTGGTTAAGCGTGTGAGCCTTCATTTTGGGTTAAACTGACATTGACTGGATCAGGCTGGAGATCTGACAGTTGGGTACATGGTGGGGACAGAAATCAAGCAATGGGAATATTTCGTTTGCCGCCATATTTCATTTCTGGCTTGATGGCAATCTCATGATTCATAGTCATTTGGTTTTGCAACCTGAGAATAGATGCAGTCAGATCTTTCGATAAATTCATTTGTCAGTCATCTCATGCTTTCAGTGACTCATGGCACCCAAGTGTGGGCTCTCCTTCAAATAGGACAATCATGCAGTGCTATCAGTGGTGCCCATCCTAGACTTCATTGTTGTTGAGAAGTTTCCCATGTTGGATAGACTCTCATCTAAGGTGGACTGTGAATGGCAGAACTTCCGCATGCAGGTGATAACCATGGTTGTGACAAATAACAGACAGTAATCATGGGGCATTGAAGTGGACAAGTCTTTGAAGACAAAGTTCAAGACTATAGGATACATGCAACAGTTGACTAGGATGATTGACCACTGTTCTTCAATGCTGTGTTTTACCATACCCTTGGGGTCAGGGTGTGACAGTTCAGGTGCCTAAGTGTCCAGCGAAATCATGGTACATGCCCTGGCCAGGGCTTCTGGATTCAAAGGTTCCCCATTCGAGATCTCAGAACTGGGCCATCAGGTATTAACTGCCTCCTAAAACTTATGCTTATTTAACTGTTTAGTCAAAACCAATGAAACCTGACCAGCATATTTAATGATACATTCAAGGACATAAATCAAATGCTGAGAGAGCTGTCATGTTGTGACTTATACAAGAAAATAGTTTTGTGACTCATGGGCTAACTCAATCCTCTCTGAACTGACAGGAGGTTGGTACAAACCCTAGAAAAAATTAAATCAGCCTGAAAAGACATTATGGAGTGCATTTACGCATTATTGACTGCCAGGTTTTCATTTGTGGGCTGGGGTCAGTCACAACCCTATTTTTTACATGAACTCAAACAAACCAGATATTCCATGAACAATGGGGTTAAAGTTAAGCCATTGCTCATCCCTATTCATCCTTCATCCTCAGTGTGTCAGGAGAAGCCATCAGGATCCACTAAAAAGCCTTTTCAAGATTTTCAGATCATTCTCAATCATATAATGTTATTATGGTGAATTCCTCTGCCATGAAAAACCCTGTGCCTGGTGGCCATTTATGCCTTTAATTTGAAAACAAAATTTTCAGACAATTATGGTTGATGTTCCATAGCTGTTGTATGCAATCAAGATTTGCGTCCTCTCAAGGAACAACTTTTCTGATTCCAGTAGAAACAATCCTCCTCATGCCGTTGTTGTAAGGCTAGATGTGCTATGAGTGTGTCTCATTCTTGAGTCCCAACTCAAATTGCCTATTTAAATTCCTCCACCAAAGTGTAAGCTAGCTTCATCATCTCAAGGCAAAATACCGTGGAAAAACAGTATCTGGCCATCTTCATATACCTCAAATGCCATGCTACCTTCCAAAACACAGTCTTCCGGCTTGGACCATTATCATCATAGTTCATTGCTTCTTAAATTAGTGACCTACCATTTGTGATTGTTGACTAGAATAGCAATAACCATTCCTTTGTCCTTCTCATCAAACTGGAGAGCCCTCAGAGGCTACTGACTCCTTCTGTGTAACCTCTCTGTGCCATGCAAACCCCAGACTGGGAGTAGCCTGGGCCAGAGCAGCTGTCTGAGTGGCAACAGAGCAACTTGACAGAGGATGAGAGGGTGACATTTCAAGAGATGGTAGAAATGAACACAGTAACATTCAAGCAACATGAAGAGGCAAGACAGAGTGGCCAAACCAAATTAATTTCATCAGCCTTGTGTGTGTGTGTGTGTGTGGAACCTGCCTCTGCGACAGGCACATCGAAAGGTTCGCGACATCTCATCTAGGAACGCCCTCACTGCGTGCCATGCACAGAGATAATTCAAAACCGACCCACTTTCCATCCATCATGACCATAACCCCAAAACTAATGAAATAGGATGAGAAACACTGAAACATCCCACGGATTCATTCAAAGTGGGGACATTCATGGGCGGCGGATTAAAAACAAAATGGTCGACAGCAGTTCATGCGTTGCAGCCTCATACGGCATTACTTTCTTTCGACACGGACTACACGTTGCAGAGGTTTCAGAACTAAATGGACGAGCTTCATTCAGACTTCATCAGTAATAGTTGCACAGATAATTTACCATAAATACTTTGCAAAGCACGGCACAGTGAGCCCTACTAACGCTACAATTTGGAGCCAATCTATTCACTCGTGCCATGAACAGCGCTCGCTGACTCTCGACTTTGCGAAAGGTGGACTTCAATTTTCTAGTGGCACCACCTTACATCCGCATTTTAGATTGATGCATTAAACTGGATGCCTAATCGACAAAATCACCACCGTAACAATTCGTAGGAGACAGCGATACAAATAATTTGCTGCTTCACGGCTACTCCAAGCCTGCCTCGTATGCCGCGTATTTACCACAACGTTTCCCACTAGTACGGATTTACTTTGAGAGCTTCAGAGCTGCCATACCTCTTGTAGGGAATAGAAGTAGCAGAAAATGGACACGC